>OZ037994.1:1005857-1123357 GCA_964035705.1 Porites rus
ATATAGAGGTTCGTTTTCATGATATATTTCATTATTGGTGGGGTAAAGGAAATCGTTCGTTTTACTGAGGACTTCGTCATAATAGATGTTCGTTACATAGAGGTTTCACTAGCTGCTGGTTATATCGCTATTTCCGGAAAGGAAGGTGCAGTATACGTGCTGTTCAAATAATAAGCTATCGGATGATGTTTTCAGGAAACGTTTTTTTGATACACTAGTCCAATTCTCACCTAATAATCGAAACTCTATTTCAAAGTAAGCAGAGTGAAATCATTTGTTTTCCTTTCTGCGCCATGTTGTCTAGATTCGTGACATTACAAATTATTCATCAAATATTTCCTTTAGCCTTTAAAAAAAAAAGATTAGAAAGCACAGCATGCTACCTTAAACGTTTAACATATACACTGCGTTTTATGACCACAATTAAGTGACGTAAATTGAAACTACGTTTTATGCATTGTTTTAGCAAACTCGTCGAGTTAAGGTGAAAATTGCTTGAAAAAGGAAAGTTAGATTAAAAAATTATGAAGGCAAGTGCCATAAAATTATTATTTACGGATCTATACTTTCTCTTTTGAATTCGGGTTTTGAAATGATTGACACCTGTTGAATGCCTCCTTAATGCGCTAACTGGTAAGAAATAAGTCAACTTATTTAACGCGCGTGCAATCCGTTGTACTGTGTCAGTCTTGCGCAAATCCAATTTACCAGTTTGTCACAGGTCAGAACTGGATGTGCCTTTTATATCTACATTATTCACAAGAGACTTTGTAGGCATTACGCCCAGTGCTAATATCTTGAATAAAGTGCCTCTAATCATGTGCTAAGTGATTTTCTCTTCATGCTTGGCTGAATTTGTAACCGACAAGTAGTGAATATGTATGAAGTTCCTTTACTTAGCCTCCAGTGAGTTTTGTGTAACACTTAACTATTGTTTCATGCTCTGTTTGACCGCTGCCGGCAGCGTAATAATAAAGTAAGCAGTCGTTATGTTGTCAAGCCAAACGTGTTCTAACACTAGCAGTATATATGTCAAGGTTGGAGCGGGATTTATCTCTAATCAGCGACATTGACAAACTTGTAACTTGTCTATTACGAACTGTTTTATAACTCTTGGCATGGGGTTATGGCATTGGTATTTTCATTAGTTTACATTAGCGTGTAAACAGCGAAGAAAGGACTCTAACCCTACATATTACATCGCTGGCGTATTTGCAGGACGAAGTCACAAAGCGTGAAGCAAAACTCTTGTAAGTCTAGCATATGCATTCAGGTTTACGTATGGGACGTAAGACGTGCCCTCAAAACTCAAAGTACGATTTTATTTCTGACAGATACAATGTTGAAGAACATTTGGTGGACAGCTTTGCTCGGTCTGCTCTGTCAATCTCATTCGCAGTCCTCTCAGGTCAGTAAGACACAAATCAGTTTTAACTTTGTTTAGAACCTTTTAATGTAAACTATAAAATACCTTCAGTTACAGGTTTTGAACCCTAAATCAGAAAGAGTTAAACACGATTGCAAGCAATTCTGTACGCGCTTTTGTCTCCAGCGCGGTCTTTTCTTCACAAATCGGCAACAAAATGGCTGAAACCACGAAAGTGTTGAAAACGACCAGTGAATTAATACTGCGACAGCCAAAACGCAATCATCTGTGAACATCAGATGCCATTACGACTTCATAGCGTCGGGGTTTTTTGCTCAAATACCTGAGCACAAACTTAAAATTTGTGCTGAGGCCGCAATGTCCTGAAAATAGCTAAGAGCTGTAAATAGTTATAATTCAACCTGATAAGATCTCTTATATTGCCCGTGGCAGTATGTTGCTTATTAAAGTGACCAAATCATTCTTGAGGTAAACTACACGGGATAATGGCTATATAAGTACTTTTGACTGTCAATATCATTTAGAATATAAGTCTTCGGGTAGCTTAGCTTAATTACAAGTTCTTTGCCCGTACATTTAGGTAACAGTGTATAGAAATTCCGACTATGTCTACAGTAGACTCTTGTTCAGTTAAGATACTTCTGTTTTTAATTGCCTTTTTAGCTCACTGCCCACAAGCCATGCATCGGCTGGGGAGTCTGAACCACATGTGACATAATGAAAAGTGATGCATGATTAATGTTCTTGTAATGGCAGCTCAATACCGACACAAACCTTTTTATTGGCACAAACAAATTACTCGGTGGCAAATTAGTTTTCATCCATAGTGATATGGATGGTTTTTTTCTTTCTCTTTTACACTGATAAATCTTTTCATTCGCAGTAGTGGTAAGTTGAACTTTAGAAGAAGACAACTGACAAAAAGGCTCGATAGAAAAGTTTAATTGAAATCAAACATTTTGTAAGGCCTGTGTTCTAATCACCTGCACTTATGTGCACTTATATCAAGCCAGGGAGGTAACACTGTCCGTCAACTCACTTGTAACGCTGTTAACGCCTTTCTCGCACACTTGAAAGCACGCTTGTTTTGTCTCACAAATTCTCTAGTTAGACTCTACTCCTCATGAAAGGATGGTGTCGAGAAGAAGTACCACCATTACAAAATTGTCGGTGTTTTTCGATCCCCAAATTCAGAGAAACATATAACACGAATAGAGTCCTCATGGGACAGAAGCAACGACTAGAAACGGCATTGAAGTGTTGAAACACAGTGTTGTGTGGGCATGATATCGCCAAGGTCATGGTGCACCGAGGCGTTAATGATTTTCGGTCGCCCAATAGAGGAAATGGTTTGTTGTACTTAAATGAACAGTAAACTCTAACACTTGGTTTATATGTTTCTCTACCTTTTTTGTCCTCTCGAACTGCCAAAATGGGCGAAATACTGAGCTTTTCCTGAGAAGCTAACGCCATCGATCGGATTCTGACGAATGCCTGATGTACAAACGAAATCCGCCTAGGTGTACAACACTACGATGACAATTTTCTCATTTCATTTTTTTGTGTAGAGGGACCACTGGGGGCCGTGGGGAGACTGGAGTCCTTGCACTAAAACATGTGGAGGTGGAACGACTTCCAGAATAAGGCAGTGTGTCAGTACATCACGGTAAGGAACTTTTGTTTAACTAAGAAGTCTTTCAGCGAAATAGATACCAAGACTCCTGGTCCTATTCTAATTAAACAACAGCAATTCTGTTATTCACTTAATTATCTATCTGCTTCTGCTATGGCATTACTAGACCTGAGTAAGTTAAGATGGCTCAGAATGTAGCGACAATAAACCTTCCCTATTTCTGTTGTAAGTTTTTGAAATCCTGAAAAGACGTAAATGAATTTTTCAAAATTTGAACTGAGACGTGCTACGAATACCGTAAGGTCCTAGGAATCTGTAAACCTGTACTTTCAAGTGGAAAAAAGACCTGTCAGGTGTAGATATTTAAAGGAGTGTTCAGGAAAATGTTTCTTTGGACGCATTTGGGACACTACTGGTATCACGGAAAGAAGCTGTGGTTCAGTTTCTTTTAGTTATGTACTCTGAGAGTAGTCTCTTATTTTCTTCAAAGTCAGTCCCATTTTGGCAAAAAGCGTTTTTCGTGCATACGCGCTTACTCCATCTGAGAAGTCGACGTATTTAAGAGAAAAGGCGGACTGCAAGCAGTCTAGTACTCCAACTCTGTTCAAGAACACTTTGTTCCCGGATAGCCACATACAGACTTCAGCTTGGGTATTTTAAAAATTCTTTTAAAAAAGACGGAAGAAATTTTTTCCCTTATCCTGTTTAACAGAGGAACCACTCCGCCTAGATATGTGTTGAAAGTATACAGGGACAAAAGAAGCTGCCAGGGAGAGGCTATTCAATATGGCACTTGTAACACACAGGTAACTTACTTGTAACACAAATAAATATTCACACATCCAGTGTTTTTGTAAGTAATTCGCTTTTTAAATTTATTTTATTTAAAAATTTCAGTGCAAAATTTCTTTCTTATTCATGCGTGTATGCAGCCCTTACACCCTTAAAAGGTCAAGTGTCAGTTTGTGGTTGCTGCCTCTGTTGTGCTCCGATCCGACCAACCACTTTGCCCTCTATACACAGTAGACAACATCTACTTTCTGTCACTGGGGTGTTAATTCGAGTGAAGGAGGTTTATCTGAGAGAGGAAGTGCTGGATTGAGTTAATCAGTGCAATAAAATTTACAGATGTTATTCAGATCTTTTATTTTTTATTTTTTTAACTTTTTGTTTTTGCCGTGTGTATGAAGTTAATTTAGATAGCTCGATCTTTGGAAGAGTTTAGGATGCCGCACGTTAACTGTTCGACCCCCAAAATGGATCAATGGTTCTATCCAGTCGGATGGAATCGTCCCAATCTTTCAGATCGTTCTAGCATCGCATCTGGAATGTTCCGGCGGTCGAAACAATCACGACCGAGCGATTATGTGGAAGAGCCAGCTTTAGGGATAGTTGACTGTCTTTCTGCTATATATAACCATGTCTTTGAGTATCTAATCTTGTTCTAAAATCCATTCCCGAATGTTCATATATAGTTAGGAACGCAATGCCTTCGGTTCACAGTACTTTTTAGTGCTATTTATAATTTGATCTACAAAACAATAATAAACACGTTAACTCACGTACGGGATAAAGAATGCAATCCCAGTTTCACCCTTTACTACATTGTCTGTTTACAAAAATTAATTTTCGTTTTGACTTGTTCAAATAAAATTTCAGCCTTTCGTGTATTACAAAGCGTTTTGCTTTATCGAGTCCATTAACTGATTTTTTGGGCGGACCCAAAAAATTCATGGCCACAGGTGATTACGCCACTCATGCTTGACAACAGATGACGGATCAGTTTATTATTAACAAAAGCACTTCTCGGCCTAAGGAAAAACCGCATTTCATGGATGATTAAGGCTACTGACCTTGACTTTTCCGAAGTCAAATATGCTGAAAAAAAATATATTTATCTTCAGTTCTTGAAAATCTTGAAACTCATCCGTGGTGAGAGTCAGAAAAAGAGCCAATGAAACTCTCTTTCTTGTTTATTTTGCTAGTTGGAAGAAATCGGTTTAATGTTAAGGGTCGCTTTCCCTTTATTCATAGCAAGAAGACAAGAAAGGCCAGCCATCTTTTAGAAACAAATTCATGGGATGGAGTTAAAATTAAAAGTCGGCTTGCAGGTTGGAGCTTCGCTGAGTTATTTAAAGCTTGACTCTATACCGACAGTGGACCACTTAGTACCTGTTCCTGGAATACACCCAGTATTGTCGGTCAGTTTGTGGAACGGAGCACATTATGAACGTTAATTTCAAAGACTGCTAATACGCGGTGGTTGAATGAAGCAAGTTGCTTTTACTGCAAAGGCTAAATGAGAAAGACACATTTCTATGGTTCCACCGATTTATGATCAGGAAGCTCTCAAAAGTGCACATTTTTCATTGTGAGTCTCTCTATTTTGCGTTTTGTCTGCAGAATTGTTACCAGGCCCCAAAAGTCACACGTAAGGTGGCTATCAAGGCCAGAGCTGAGCAGTGCACCAAGTTTGATAACACATCGTTCAATGGATACCTTTTCACCTGGATCCCATATTTGAGAGGTAAGATTACAGCAAACGGTTCTTTTTTGTTACATTTGGCCAGGTGAGCTAAGATAATCTTGTATCAAGACCCTCAAGCTTGTTGTCTGCCGAGTGAAACTAAACCTATGATCACGTGGTCCTTTTTTCCTTTTCCGCTGAGTTTCGTGCTCCCCCGAAAAAAATAGAAACTGAAAGAAAGCCTGATGGCAGGTTAACTGAGATTCATGACTTTAGACTCCTAGAGCAGAAAACCTGCGGTAATCGATAGTTCACGACAGTAAACGTCTTTCCAGAAAAGTCGAAGGTAACATGAATGACACTCACTCTACCACTATATATGAGACGGACACAAAGTTGAGAAAGAGGGGGGCAACAGTGCTCTAGATCTAACGCTGAATAAAACTCTTCGAAAGAGCTTCCATTCAGGAAGCAACCCTAACAAACAACCGATACAAAAAATCCATGCCTAATAATTCCTTCCAAGCGTTGCCTCCCTTGTACTTTTTAGGAGCATTCTAGTAACTTAACTCAGTGTTCCGATAATGGGAGCTGAAATGTTTATTTTTAAATCTTAAGTGAAGACTATCAGACAAGATGAATGTCAGCTGAATTGCCTAGCGAAAGGACACATGTTTTTCCTTAAACTTCTACCTAAAGTCAAAGACGGCACACCCTGCCTAACGGACCTGAAGAAGGTGTGCATTGACGGTAAATGCAAGGTAAGATGGCTGCATGTAATTATGGCGGATAAGCCATGAGCCATAAGTGTAGTTGTATCTCTTCTGCCAGGATGCCTATCATGTAGAGTCCTGGTAATTGGCTACTGCTTGTGCCTAGACCACGGGGGAATTTGGGCACAAAGCCTCGCTGGAGAACCTTGTTCTAGGTCCACCTGTTGTTCGTTTTCTGTCTCTTGATTTTTTTATAGTTATCATATGTGATATGATACGACTGATTCAGTATGTATAACTCCTTGCTACCTCTCTGCCAGAAAGCAGGAAATTCCGGCGCGGATCCAATATCCTGTCTGAATGTCTCAGAAACCCAGGAAACGCGTCTTTAGGGCGTTAAAATCAGAAAAATTTCTCAGAGGTTCAAGCCGCCATCTCCCTTCGAAGATTCGGCACCCGATTAGGAAATCGTTCAGTATTTATCATAGATCCACACCTGGGAATTAACTAAGTTGCAAAGATAAATGTGCAAAAAAACACAGGGAGCTGTTACACAGTCACTAAGCATTGTTCAACCTGTGCTTCAAAAGATGCAATACTCAAGTTTCTCAAGTTCCGAAGTCATGCATAAAACGCCCAACTCAGATTTTGGCGAGTCAGTGGGCTTGAAACTTCATAACAAAGCACTGAATAGTGACTACCATGCACAGCGTATTTATTTAATACTTTCCGGCGGAAAAAGCCATTTGTTACTTCTGACATATCCTCTCTTGTGAATACTAATCTGTTAAGTTTTCAAGCTTAGTAAGAGTCTTTGAATCAAGAAAAAACTCTGTTATTCGAGCCAACTTTGTCGACGGAATCCTTCTTAATTGTGGCCTTTTTACATAGCTAAAACTGTGGTCTACTTCTTTCTGTTCTAGGAGCTGCCCAAGGAATGTCAAGGTGGTGGATGTTTTGGTCAAAAGTCTAGTGTTAAACCAAAGCAAAGACGATCAGGCGTTTTTACCTCCAAAGATGTTAGACGAGGGAAACTAAGTATGCGCTTTGCGTATAATTAATCGAGTAACATATTGTTTTCCCATACTTACAGGTGTACTTAGCTGGTTTATTTACGCTTTTTATGTCCCAAGAGTGACCAACAAAAATTTTCTCCTAACTACATCAGTTCATAATTAAAAGAAAAGTTTACGAGAGTAAATGCAGTGGTCACCAAAGTGGAAAATGCTTTGATCTTTGAAAAATTAATTCTCTCAATTACTGAGATCAGTCTCATGGAGAATTTGTATGTGAACTTTGGGGCTTAAAGGTTTAAAGCTTATTGAAAGCTTCAGATAAACAAATACATCGTAGATTGGAAACCTCGCATAGTTAAGTAATATTTGACTCACCATTAACGAGACCTCTTAGAGGAAAAAGGAAACGCATTTAGACTCATTTGCAACTTGGCCGTGTTTCTATTCCCCTTAACCGTGAGACATGATCGATAACCCATACAATATGTTCCAAATTTTCTATATAATTACTAATTGCGATTCACTGCTGTCTGTACATAGATCACCGTTTTAATGCTAGTATTTTATCGCTCCCTGTCTTTGTGGCGGCGCGAGTGAGTTCGGAAGTTTCTCCCCCTTCATACTCCTACATTCAAACCTTCAGTGATGAATGTTCGTTCTGCAGTTTTAGGTTACAATCCTATAATAACAATACCGGCTGGTGCTACCAATATTAACGTCACAGAGATCAGAAGAAGCAATAACTATCTTGGTAAGTTACGTGGTTTATATGATACTTTTTATCTTTCCCTACCGTCTTGCTGCATAATAAAGAGTTTGACTCGGATGAAATGAGCCCAGGCGTCCTTTCCCTATTGCGGGGTTCACTGTCTGTATATTTTTGTGTGGCTAAACAAAAAAAAGATGATTTTGGAGGTAATCAGATTGGAGAATCCGGGCATCGATCCCGGTACCTCCCGCATGCTAAGCGGGCGCTCTACCATTTGAGCTAATTCCCCTCTTGATGTTTTTCACTTGGTTACTTTTTAGCCCGATGAACTCAGTACTGAACAACATTTTGTAACTGAGGTAGAGTCTAATACAGTGTCGGGCTATGCATTGCATCTAGTCTCACAAATAATCCCGAAATGAGATTGGTAGATTAGCTCGAATAGCAGGAGGAATTAATCATAGGCCGAGATACGACAAAATTATTTGAGTGTTCATTTTTCCAACTCTGTTGATTTATAAGCGCACAAGCTAAAATAAAGACTTCCTTTTTTGATAAAAACATCACCATGCTACGTCAAATAGTTAGACAAAAATAATGTGAGCTTCGAACGTTCCTCTTTGGACATATATTCTATTATGGTTTTGTTTTGTTTTGTATATTTCTTTAGACAGGATTGGGGAATTAGCTCAAATGGTAGAGCGCCCGCTTTGCATGCGGGAGGTACCGGGATCGATGCCCGGATTCTCCATACCTTTTTTTTCTTTTTTCTCCTCTTCGTAGCAAATTTGCTTGCAGCTTCGAAGTGAAAATTAAAAAATGGATCATGTGGCAGCTGCGCTTCTTAACAACAGCCACGAGACTCTTTTAATTAATTCTTTTAAAGCTGAGGGCCGCGGTCCAGAACATAGAAATGTATATAAAAAATAATGTTCTCTTGATTGTTTCTACAAAAAAGTATATATTGAATTATCTCGGTCAAGTTTTTAAAACTTTTCATGGCTTCAGCTTTCTAAGTTCAAGTAATGATCAGCAAACAAAAGAAGATTGTGGAGAATCCGGGCATCGATCCCGGTACCTCCCGCATGCGAAGCGGGCGCTCTACCATTTGAGCTAATTCCCCAACTACGATAAATGATTCATAAAATATTAAAATTTTAAAAAAAGGTATTGCAAGAGCACTCAACTCCCGTCACTGTTTGAACTCAGTTTTTCTTGGGACTCGAGGCTGAAATAAGCAGGGTTTGAAAGACCAAACACATGCCGCTACTTCTTTGGGATTTTTTTCTGTTTACTTCAAAGTTTGTCATCATCATTTTGTCGAGCTATGCACTCGCACAAGCTTGAAGAGTCCTTTTCTAATCCCCACGATGCGTGATGGGACATGTTCTAGTTTATTAATATATGTTATCAGATCTTTTCCTGGTCAGTGTTTCCCAAAATAGATGCTGTGGTGCAACCGTCGCTACTGTAGGTCAGTTCCAACTGAGATTCATCTCAGTATATATCATCAGTTTCACTTCGAAATTGGTTGATGATTGAACAACTAAATTGAAAAGTGCAAAATTGATAGTTAACAAGAATGTTACAATGGCCTAGTAAAAAAAAAACAATAAGGAAAACTTTTGAAAATTGGAGAATCCGGGCATCGATCCCGGTACCTCCCGCATGCTAAGCGGGCGCTCTACCATTTGAGCTAATTCCCCTCTTGATGTTTTTCACTTAGTTACTTTTTAGCCTGATGAACTCAGTACTGAACAACATTTTGTAACTGAGGTAGAGTCTAATACAGTGTCGGGCTATGCACTGCATCTAGTCTCACAAAACATCCCGGAACGAGATTGGTACATATTATAGGACGAATAGCAGGAGGAATTAATGGGAAGCCGAGATACGATAGAATTATTTGAGTGTTCATTTTTCCAACTCTGTTGATTTATAAGCGCGTAAGCTAAAATAGAGACTTCCTCTTTTTTTTGATAAAAACATCACCATGCTACGTCAAATAGTTTGACAAAAATAATGTAAGCTTCGAACGTTCCTTATATTATGTTTTTGTTTAGTTTTGCTTATTCCTTTAGACAAGATTGGGGGATTAGCTCAAATGGTAGAGCGCCCGCTTCGCATGCGGGAGGTATCGGGATCGATGCCCGGATTCTCCATACCTTTTTTTGTTTCTTCCCCTCTTCATAGCAAATTTGCTTGCAGCTTCGACGTGACAACTAAAAACTGGATAATACTCCCGTCACTGTTTGAGCTCAGTTTTTCTTGGAACCCGAGGCTGAAATAAGCAGGGTTTGAAAGACCAAACACCTGTCGCTAATTCTTTGTTTTTTGTTTCTGTTTACTTCAAAGTTTGTCATCATCATTTTGTCGAGCTGTGCACTCGCACAAGCTTGAAGAGTCCTTTTCTAATCCCCACGATGCGTGATGGGACATGTTCTAGTTTATGAATATATGTTATCTCTAAGAGTCCCCCAGATCTTTTCCTGATCAGTGTTTCCCAAAATAGTGCTGTGGTGTGGTGCAACCGTCGCTACTGTAGGTCAGTTCCAACTGAGATTCATTTCAGTATATATCATCAGTTTCACTTGGAAATTGGTTGACGATTCAACAACTAAATTGAACAGTGCAAAATTGAAAGTAAACAAGAATGTTACAATGGCCTAGTAAAAAAAAGAATAAGGAGAACTTTTAAAAATTGGAGAATCCGGGCATCGATCCCGGTACCTCCCGCATGCTAAGCGGGCGCTCTACCATTTGAGCTAATTCCCCTCCTGCTGCCATTCGATTTTGATATTTCACCCTGATTACCTACTCTGAACAACTTTCTATAACTGGAGCAGACTTTCTCACGCATTTACAGGCCACACACCTTGTCTTAAAATAAATTCTAGAAACGCTCGATAGGACTGGAAGCTCTAATAGCATGCAGGATGCACGAGAAAAGAATCAGAAACAACAGTTTAAGACCCGGATTCTTCTGTAATCTATTTTCAACTCTTTTGATTGTTAGACTCGTAAGCTAAAATAACGACTGCCTTTTACGAAAATATAACCGTGTGTTACGTGAAACTGGTTCAAGCGTGAACATTTTAGGCCTGCTTGTCAGTAACAAAGACGGCAACTGGCAGTTTTATGATATTACTATTTAAACAGCTTCTAGCGAATTCCGAAGTTTTCATCATCACTTTTTAGTCAAAGTGAACTCATTCTTTTGTCTAACAAAAATAATGAAAGAGCTACGTTCTTCTTTGCTATGAAATTTATTTTGCCTTATGTTTGTTAGTAGCCATCCAAAAAAGGGGGGATTAGCTCAAATGGTAGAGCGCCCGCTTTGCGTGCGGGACGTACTAAGATCGATGCCCGGATTCTCCATAGCTTTTTCTTTTTGCCCTTTCGTGCAGTAGTATATTAGATTGAAGCAAAAAAGCGAACAAAACTGGACAATAGCAACTACACAATATCCGCCACGAGTCTAGAAGATTCAAACTGTTAATTTAAGAAATAATGCCCTCTAATGCCCTCTAATGCCCTTACTTGACAACTGTTTCAAAATATTCGTTTATTAAATATTCCCACGCTCCAGTCTTTACAATTCAAATAATGATCAGCAAAAATAAAAGAATGGAGAATCCGGGCATCGATCCCGGTACCTCCCGCATGCAAAGCGGGCGCTCTACCTTTTGAGCTAATTCCCCAACTTCGATGGTTTCTTTTTTCAGTGTTATTCAAAAAATCTTGTTTTTGATTAATGATTTCGAACAACCTTTTGTAACTGAAGGTCTGGTTAACTGCTGTCAGGCTGTACGTCTAGTTTTAACTCAATTCCTCACTGGAAAAGCCCGGAAGAATACGCTAGGGTTCTCCACCACTTTGTTCCGAGCTGACCCATTCTTTTGTTAAACAAAAATAATGCGAACGTTTCTTCTCTCTTTGCAAAAATAATTCATTAATTTATTTGTCCTAAGTGGTGAGACTGCCCGATAACTGGGGAATTTGCTCACGTGGTAGAGCGCCCGCTTTGCATGCGGGAGGTACCGGGATCGATGCCCAGATTCTCCATGACTTTTTTTTTTTTCCTTTTTTCCGTTTCTTAGCGGGAAGCAATAGTTAAGAGTGAGAAAAAACGCTCGCCCTGGAACTCTTTTTTATTCTTCTAAAGTTACAGGGCAGTCCAACAGATTCAAATTATAGGAAATATTTTTTTCTGTGCCGGGCACTTTGACTGCCGCTGCAGTCAAAACAACTTAAGTGATGATCAGCAAAACAGAAGACTGGAGAATCCGGGCATCGATCCAGGTACCTCCCGCATGCGAAGCGGGCGCTCTACCATTTGAGCTAATCCCCCGACTACGATAAGCTGATCCATTTGACAAATTTAAAAAACAGGTTTTGCAAGAGAACCGTGCTGTAATATTTTATTCAGCAACAATTTTGTATTGTATATTTTATATATATATATATATAAAATCCTTGGTAGTGAAATAATCAGGGCCTTTTTGGTGAAGAGGCTAGAATCTTGCTGCAATCTCAAATGCCAAAGATGGCTGTGCCCAAACTATCAGCAGAAGTATAGCGACAGTGGAAAGGTTTAATCAAGGATTGTATTTATATTTTCAGCTCTTAAGTCTCACGATTCAAACAAATATTACATCAATGGTAACTGGGTTGTTGACCCGCCAAGAAGATATAACGTAGCTGGAACGACATGTTATTATTCAAGACCTCGCAGAAACACTGGAAATGAAGTAGAGGCCTTTATCGCTGCTGGACCAACTACCGAAGATCTTGACGTAATGGTGAGGATCAAGTTTTAAAAGTTTAAATTGATTAAACCGGGGATAGACCCACGTTGGGAGGACTAAAAAATCATTAGAATTTGTTTCGTTTTTCATCTCAGTCAAAAAAATAAAGTGGAGAATCCGGGCATCGATCCCGGTACCTCCCGCATGCTAAGCGGGCGCTCTACCATTTGAGCTAATTCCCCGTGCTTAATATGGCGCCGTGGTAGAAAGAATGAAAATATATTCCACTTGCACTGCCACTCCAAAAAACTTGAAACTGTGACTGTAAAAGACTCTTTCACTTCGTTCAAGTTGTTCGATTATAGTAAGTTGCAGTACGTTGCGTAGAAACAAGATGTATACATAATGTTGACCTTTTCCTTTTCCTTCTTCAACAGTTGCTTTATCAAAACGACGAACCTCAAATCATGTATTCGTACCTTCTTCCAAGAAATTACCCAAATACACAATACCAGCGAGGACAAAAAGCACAGCAGCCAGCGGAACCCGCTCCTATTGGTCACAGAGGCTTGGTGACACAGCCCACCCAACCTACCACTAACAGGAACGCCCATGCTTGGAGACTCACAGGGTTCACACGGTGTACCCACTCGTGCGCAGGAGGTAACACATCTTCAGCTAGTCACTTTCATTTAAGCTGATTTGTTATTGTCGATAATAATTTGATAAATCTGAGTTGCTCTGTGGCCGGATTTTAAAAATATGTTGCGGACCTTTTATTAACTATTCTTATCAGGTGTCAGTCCTTAAAAGGTTTTATTTTGACCCAACAGGCATTCAGAAGACGGTACATCAGTGTGTTTCCTTGGTGGATAATTCAGTTGTTGAACAGTCACTTTGCTCGGCGGACCCGAAACCACCGCAGAGACAGAGAGTTTGCAACTTGCAATCTTGTCCTCCAAGGTAAACGGTAACTGTAATTAAAAAGTCTTTTTTCTACAAAGGTTTTTATGTTCTCTTGACAAACGTCATGGCTTTCTTAACGTATGGTTTGGTGACTACTATGGAATAAGCTTATTTTCGAGTGGCTTAACGTAAAAGATAAGAGTTTTGGTGTGTGCCAGCCGCATATTATGTCCTTTAAGCCTTGCCAAGAGAAGATGATTATTCTCTCTTGGCCTTGCTTCCATTGTTTTTTTAAAATAGTAACTAACCCTCTATATGTTTTTTATGTCACCGGAGGAACACTTACAGCTTAGATGAACTTATATAGCTATAGCTCATTTCTTCCCGCACCATAATTATTTTTCCCATGATCATGTTAATATAAGATTTGGACACAAGAGTAGATTCTGATTCAACTGACTTGCGGTATGATGTGACTGCAGGTGGGAGCCCGGTAGCTGGGGCAAATGTTCTAAGACATGTGGAGCTGGTTTACAGATCCGGAATCTCCGGTGCAAGCAGCTTGTTGATAATAATGGTCAGAGACAGCAGCAGATGTTACCAATCAGCTATTGTCGTCAGTGGCAGCGACCTGTTCCAAGCCGGAGCTGCAACTTACAACCATGTCCTCTTCCCGCGAATTGGACAGTCGGAGAATGGGGCAAGGTAATTACCTAAGGCCCCCCCCCCCCCGCCAGTTTGAATTCTCCCTTCCTGCTCCCCCCCACCCTCCCCCCCACAACCTTCAATTCCCAGTTACATATATGCCAACTTAACCGCGAATAAAAGGGAAATAAGTCGATTGTAAGCCATCCGATTCTGAGCGATCTTTCTTTCGTATAGCAGCTCTTTCTTAGAGCTATAAGCTTTTCACCTATGAAGTTGTAAACGCCCGAGCTTTCAGTGGTATGACATAGATTCGGTGGATACAGATCTACTCATATGGCAATGTCCAATGATATTGAGGTCGCTCACACGACTGCCATCGTCAATTTCGTGTCAGAGATAAATCCATGCTGTGATATATTCACTGAGATCGATATCTTAGTTATAATGTTAATGATAAAGCCTATGCGCTAGCCTTCACTGTATTCCATTCTTTTCGTCTCTAACTCGAAGGTCATATTTGCAGTGTTCCGTTACTTGCCAAAGAGGAGTCAAACAGCGGGCCGTGCGGTGTGTGGACATAAGTAACAGTCTCGTAAACGAAAGCTTCTGTAGTCACACCCAGAAGCCTTCAGCAGTGGCTTCCTGCTTTGCTGGCTCGTGCAAGATGGAATGGTTTGCAAGCAATAAATGGTCTCATGTAAGTGCAGTTCACTCCGGTGTCGGTATTGTTCCGTTTGAGAAGACTTTCAGGCTGCTCTGATCTTTTACCCAAAACAAACCCAAACAAAACTTGCTAAAAGTACGAAAGGACCGCAAGAAAAAGATCCAGTCTAACTGCATGACTTTTGAATTTCTTGAACATCATGTAAGAAATGTTGCTCATTAAAAACTCCCGGTTTCCTCATATAGTGTTCAGTTCTCTGTGGCAAAGGAGAGCAAAGTCGCCGTGTGATGTGTGGAAGGAAAGGAGGAGACGCCATCTCACCAGATCACTGCTCACAGGAAAATAAACCAAGTACCACCCGACAATGTAATATTGGCAAGTGCCAGGCAATATGGGTGGCATCAGATTGGAGTACGGTAAAATCTATTTAGCATTCAACATTATCAGTTGTCGGAGAGAGAGAGACCTTGTTTGTCCACCTCACCACCTTAGTTAAAATAACATTCTTTCTGTCGCAACTGTTTACCTATGTAAAAAAGAAAATCAATAGTTTGATAAAGAGTTCCCCTAACTTTAACATGCACTTCCTAAAATTAGGAAGGCGTTGAAGGACTTCAAGTTTTACTTAAGTAGTACACTTGAGTTAAAGCCATGCAAACTTTGTACCTCTCTTTTGGGTTATCAAAGATATCATGCCAACACAGCAAATTAATTCCATTTACTTGACAGTGTTCGGTAGATTGTGGGAGAGGTACACAAGTCAGATCAGTGTTCTGTGCGGGTGTGGATAAAGGCAAGTACCAGGAATTTCCGGATGAGGCTTGTCCACGCAGTTCAAAACCAGCAAGTGTTCAGCCATGTAGCAGCCATATATCCTGCAAACCACAATGGTTCACGACAAAGTGGGGCAAGGTATAATGAACTCATTCTTTATCATTGATACTATTAAAACGAATGATAGCAATGACCGTATTTGTTTGTATCAGTATGAATTTTTAGAAAGATTTAGAATCACGTCCCTCCATGTAAAGGAAATTCCGGAATCTGGGAAAGTCCGGAATCCTGGGCTTTGAAATCCCCAATATAGTTCAAGAAATCCGGGATCCCACTAACGATTGAAGTCCAAAATCAAATCAAAGTTCTGCTGACAGAGAATCCAGAATCTAGCACCTGGAATCCGTAATCCATGGCTTGGAATCCAGAACCCAAGACAGTATTGAATTGCCTAGTTTAAATAGGGTCACGTTACCACAAACGACTATTTGTACCACGTGACTGTCTCAGAACCGTTGTAAGTCTACAGTTAGCCTGTTCCAGGCTCTCAGATAGTATAGTGCGGACGTATTAAAACGAGCAAAGCGAAAATAAGACGTCTCTCCCCAGCCCCCGCGCGTTTTTCGCATTTCTTTATACTGAACGACTTTTCACCACTATCTCGGAGCCTGGAACAGGCTAGTCTACAGTTTACACAAAAACTAGCAGATTCATGTCAGGTTCATCAATAAGCTTGAAAAGTTCTGACTTCTCTTTCATCCATCGTGTTCTAGGAATATTAAAATTGGTAAAACTACTTAAGGTCACTTCATCTATCTGTTTATTCGCAGTGTTCTCGATCATGTGGTGGTGGAAGTCAGGTCAGAAAAGTAACGTGCCTGAATCATGAAGGAAAAGCTACCAGAGATTGCAGCTCAAGAAACAGACCGCTTCACTATCAACGCTGCAACAATACGCCTTGCCCAACATCATCTGAATATTTAGGACAAGTGAAAAACTGTCATGATATTTATACTCGTGGACTATGCTTTTATGTAATACAAGCGAACTTCTGTCAGTATTCACATTATCACGGGATGTGTTGCAATAGTTGCCAGAGAAGACATTGAAACTGGGCCCTAAGAAGAATCAGGAAGCTTTGCCTCCGCGAAGTCTACACCTCAGTAGGACACATTGTTGCAGACTGAAAAGAAGTGTTGGATGTTTAAAGAGTTACGATCACGACCGAAAAAGAAAATAAGCTCCTTTTTCAAGCCTGTGCCAGTCTCTCCCGAGCAGATAGTAGGGACGTTAAGAAAAAATTAATAAGACAAGCCAAGCGAAAATAAGACGCTGCTTTATGCAACCGGGCCGAAAGGACATAAGGAAGAAATACATCGACATACTTATATGAAGTAAATAAATTAATATAAACTTCTTTCATGATTCAGTATTATTAGAACTGTAGGCTATGTTCACGCGTATACGTTTATCAGTTTTCCACACGAAACGTCTTTTACCCCGTGAACGTGTAATATATTACGTGTGCACGGAGGCTGTATGGGCAAAACTTTTAACCAATTTCAAGAGCATTATGTTTCGAAACCTGTGAGCCATGTATCACTTTAAAATTGCATTGGACCTCACGACAGGGAAAGCAAAAGAAACTTTAGAAGTTCGTTCAGAAGCTCTGGTCTATGCTTAAGAATAACGAGGCACAAAGTAACGAGTAAGGACAAAGAAATTACAGAGGGTTAGAAGCTTTTCTTGCGTGCGTTACTGTTAAGCTAACCAGCTATCCGCAACTGGTGTGAAATAATCATGCGGCTTAATAATTAAGAAAAAAAAAAACAATATATTTCCCTTGTCTTTCAAAAAATAGCATCAGCGGGCGTCGCAATATCACACAAGAAAAAGGTTTAACCAAAAGGACCCACAAATACAGACAGAGAGATTACATAGGAATACACTGAGCCCAAATAAAACGTATTTATGCTTGTCCTTTACAAGCAGACTTAGTCTAATGTTATTATATTAGGTTTATTTTATAAAAGAATTTCGTAGTAACCGTGTACGCGAAAATAACAAAAGACGTAAACAAAATTATTATTATCCTTCTCATAAAATGAAACAGAATGATGATTTCTCCTTGTGATAAATGTACAGTGTACACGTATTAAAATAAGAATAAAACATTAGTAAGTTATTTAATTGCAGTGGTAAATCACCAGCTTTGTGAAAAATTGATTGTTCTGAGTTACACTGTGTATGCCATTGTTCTCTGAAAATCAAGTTAAATATTCTTCATCCAACTCCTGACTGCCCAGAAATAGGGTTTTACCAAAAGTCTTCATAATCCTTGATTTACAGAGATTCCCCTGAAGGAGTTGGCAAGTTTGGCAGTTGGGTGCTATTCAGACTTCGTATGTCCATCCACTGCAACTTCTTTAGCAGGTGACACTTCTGTTTTCACTTCGCCATTGGCTAATGTGCCCTGATGAAAAAGAAGAAGGATGAGTGAAAACGTGAAGTACTCCTAAAAGTAAGATTGAACCTCTAGTCAGTAGCTTCCCATGGAGGTGAGTCCATACCCCCTTATAACAACAATTTTCAATGACTTTTAGAGTTTTTTCAGGACTTCAAAATCAAATACATGTGCTCTTTGCATGTTTGTCATGTCTTATTGGTGTAGCCGAATGTAGTTAATTATATATTTCAGTTAATTTCTGTTTTTCCTTTGTTTCAAATTCATTAGCACACATTACCATATCCTGTAATCCAAAAACAAAGGAGAAACAAAACAATTACCTAAAAGAAAAAAATTAACTACAACATAGCTTTACTCTGGATGGGGGTATTCAAAAAATGAGATTAACAACACTGTTTACCACAGATTACTTTTTTATGACTGCAACAAGTTAGACAAGTTATTTCACAAGCCAACTGTTACACTACCCAAGGTTCATTCACTTCCATGTTTGGAGAAGATTAAGGGTAAGTTGGTTCAATGCGTTCTTCACAGTATTTGGACTAAGAAAACACTGTTTATTGTCATTGATAAAGCCTCTGTTTACTGTAATTTAAGCCTTTTGACTGGTCAGATAAAAAGGTTAATCAAAACTATAAAAAAATTCTCAAATCTGATTGGCTATAAACAGTCCTGATTTCAGCTCTAATAGGACAGTGTAATACAACAGTACATGTCATATTTGTCTATGTAATTGGACAGTAATAGCCATCGTACATGCACTTTCAGATGGGTTTTTATTTTTACTTCAAAAAACTGTTGGAATATCCTGTGTTTTTATTACAGAAAAGCTTACGATATCATAAATTTTGTTATAGTTATGATTCTAAAAATAATATGAAGTTAAAAAAAACACAAAGTCAAAGGGCATGAAAAAGCTAAGGGTATAGAGGTCCCAATCACTGTACTAATACTTGTGCTAAATCTTGCTATAAAAGGTATGTGGTCGCTGACTAAGACTACTAAGCCACTGAATAGTGGTACAATATGGTGGTGCTAATTACAGCTGTAATGTATAACATAACATAACATAACATAACGTAGGACGATACCATTAAATAAAGAAACACAAAATCAAAGGGCTTGAAAAAACTAAGAGCAGGCCCCAATCATTGTATTAGTCTTGCTCTTAAAGGTATGGGATCGCTGATCAAGACTTAAGAGCCCCTAAATAATAGTACTAGATGGTGCTAATTACAGTTTTAATGTAAATCACACATACAGCACTGGATGTCATCATTATTATTTTATGCACTAAAATGACACAGGTAAGTTGCTATTAAAGAGCATAAGAATAATTTTTTGGTCACATGATTCTACAGTTTCAGCAGATAATTTGAGTCGACATGACCTTCAGGCAATTAAATTGCAACGTACACATACAACTGAATACATGTTGATGTATTTCATAACTTCCAGACAAAAATAAATGTTTTAAAAACCTGTCTTAGCTTAGATAATACAACTGAAATTATGAAGATAAAACCCTCTCAAACAGAACGCAAGCCAATATACATAATATCCACCCATCATAAAAATGATAAATTAAACATTCAGCAAATTAAAGTGATATTGCCGTGAATTGTCTTTGGATTTTATTCATTCCGTAGAATCATTTCTGTTGCTTGGATTAAAACTATAAATGGTTGCATAAGTTACAAGAAATCATGAAGAAAGTCTCTAACGCTCCAAAGCGTTGCAAACATGTAATAGTAAAGATAAAAAATTAATCCGTTGCCATAATGTGGCAATCCAAGTACGTTTATCAAACGTGGTGACATGATGAATCGAAGCGTTTTGGGGGGTCAGGTTTATCCGCACAAGAACAGCCGAATCAGACCAATTTAAAATACTAGATTCTGGAATTGCCTTCACTTTCATGCTCTTAACTACTAAGTTCGGCTTCATATATATAAGCTTATAAGCTCACTCACCTTTTCATCAGATTTTTGTAAACCATCTTGTTTCCCACTTTCGAGTTTAGGTTTTCCATACCATCTATCAACAAGCGGCTGAATGAACTTGTGCCAGATATACAACACTACTGGCACAAGTATACACGATATTCATACCATTTTGAAGAGAGAAACCCTAAACTTTTTCCTCACTAATAATATTCAACACCTTCTTTCTCCAAGACTTTTCTCTCTTCTGTTTTACTTCGCTTAGAGCGCATGCTTTAACTATGTTAGCCTGCCGCTGATCAAGTCACACAGGCTCAGTAATGGAGTCTGCTTTGGTAAGTTTTTGCATTTTTTGTCTGCACGGTTTCAGCGTTTATTTCTTGTTATAAATCGCTACTGCCCATTTTCTTTGCTTATGTTAATGTTATAGGAAGCTTTAAGATCAGTTCCGGACCCAGATCAGGTTAAAAATGCGCTGTCTTTGATGCAAGTGTATGTCAACAACATAGTGAAAGATCCAGACAGTCAAAAATACAGGAAAATTAGAATAAGTAAGTAAACCAAGTATAAACTAGCTTTTAAAATGTCATCAAGAGAATCAGCTAAGTGATAGCCTTTTTATAGACCTAAACATGGGCCAAACAGTCAGACAGGTAATGTACTTGAATCAGCTGTTTTATGTAGCCACGAACAATAGGCTTCTTTCACGATGACAACATTTGACTAGAACTACCAGAATTCATTTCGTTTTTGCTTTCTTATTTAAATTTGCCAATCCCGCTGAGATTTAAAAAACAATAGCCCTATTAAATGAGCACAAGAAAACAACAAACTGAAGGATTCTGGACGTTGTAGTAAAGTAACCTCATCATGCAATTGTCCTCTTGCCGCTTGCTTTGAATATGCTATAATTTGTCATGATACAAATGACATTTGACGATAGTTTTCCTGTTTGCTGTATTTTAGCTGTTTAACTGATTCTACCCTGAGACAACAGCTCAACTTCACTAACATTAACATTGGTGGCTACCTTCTCCATACCCAAGGCATGTGATCAACTTTCTGTAAACACGAAAACAGTTTGTTTTTGAAACATTTTGTTAGCGCAAGCTGAAACAGCATAACACAATCTGAGCCAAGTAATGCTCAAGGAAATATTTCATGACAGTTTGAAAATTTTGAAATTTACAAGGATTTGTATAGAAAACCACTCAAGTGTGACTGGGTAGCAAGAGTTGTTGAAAGAATTACTTGGAACGCTGATAACCTCGTGGTGAAGACTTAAGACGTTTTCTGACTACCACCTACCCCCTATCCCCTTCCTAGCAACAAAATTGTCCCTTCCTCAGTGTGCAGAGAAGTAGTTTGGATTTTGCTATCGGGCTAGTTAATTTTGTTCTTAACTTGCCCAACGGGCAAGTGAAGTTTTTTGAGGAATTCAAATTACACAAGAACTGTGAATCAATTCTGCTCATGAAAATGTTTTTAGGGCTTTTTTGAAATGACGTTTGGGCTAGTATATGCTAGCTTCAGCTTTTCTCGAACGGCAAGCTTGAAAAATGACTTTCTTTGCACCCTGCTTCCTAAACATTTCCTTCTTGCACTATTTATGGGAAAAATGGTGAAACCAGTTTGCAAGAAAGTGCAGGAAGTTGAATAATTTTTTTTATGTAATTTTTTTTATATTTTATTCTTTTTATTGATTCTTTTAATAACAATACAAAGGTGACTATGCCTACTTTCTTCCAAGGTACATGTAAAGTCATAACAGTTTTTTCCACCCTTTTAGCCAACCCAAAGTTTAACTCAGCCATCTGGCAATTGGAGCAGGCAAGAACGTTTCTGCTGTTGTCTGGATTTGAGCAGGTACATTTGCAGGCTAGGATGCCCATTGATATGAGAGTGATTGGGGAGTAACTTGGGGTGGTTTTGGGTGGTTTAGTCAAAGTACTTAAGCTGAAATGGCTAATGTTTTAAACCTGCTTTTGCAACAAAATCCCCTTGACTCTCCACATTAAAAACAATTTGTTTTGCCCCTCTGAATGCTGGAAACCACATTTCCCAGGACTAAAATTTTGAAATTTTTCTTAGGAAGCAATAATAATTAATTTCTGCAGACCCTCGTCATAGATGATATTCCTTTGGGGACTCATTTATTCTTACCCCTATGACATGAAACCGAGACCCGCTCTAGCATGTGGCAAAAAATTGTCAGTTTGTGCATATTTATCTCTGATGCAAGAATAAACCTTTGCACCCTATTGAATTCTATCTTATCCATTTCCCTTGCACTCAAATGCTGACCCTCTGCATTCTAAAAACTTTGATTGGTTAATTTGATGAGGTAAATAAAAAGCATTAAAGAAAACACCTTAACATGCAGAAACTAATATTTTAGTTGTTTGAATGTTCATTCCAGGACGGGGAATTTCTGGTTCTTCCATTTTCTGTAAACATTGATGGAGTTAAAGTCTTGATTGATGGGGCTCTTGGAATTTCACGGTCAAATAAATCAAACAATGCAATAAGAAGTAACCCCTCACAAGGCTCAAATGAACCTGGCAGTGCAGTGCTCAAACTGAGCTCACAAAAAGGTAAGCCTTATATCTGCACAAAAGCATGAAAAATAGTTTGCACATTTTCAGGTTGTGTAGGCATCATAATGAATTTGGACAATGTGTTCGGTACTGTGAACAGGTAATTTTTTCCTTTTGATTATCCAGTTGATGGTTTTCGTGAGGAAATATGAATCTCTCTTACTGTTTTGAATCTTGAACACCTTTTTAGGGAGGTGAATAGTATTTCTTATGTCTCCTTGACTTAATCAGCAGCTGTTTACTGCTGTATTTAACATTTTGTGTTTCTTTTTTGTAGTAATAATATTATTAATTATATTACTTGTTAACAACTGCATCGCTAAAATGGAGGTTGGGTGCCTGAAGTATCCAGGGGCTTCCACTATTGGCAGCCAGCCCCTAGATTGAAATAATGCCCCCATGACTGGCACAACAGCGCAACCCAGCCATGAGCCCCCACACCAAAGGAAAGGAACAGGCACCCGTCACACTGACAAACATCAGTGGAGAAAAACCCAACAAGCCTAGTGGGAGTGCGGGAGGGGAAGAAAATGGGCGACAGAACCCAGCACGAAGGGAAAAACTGAACGCGCCAAGGAATCACATGATCGACGTAGTCAGCCACCGGGCATGCGCATGCCAAAGACCGCTGACCTAGGCACCCAGGCGCTCTTAGTTGTTAACTCCTTTAAATTGCATTTAAATTCATAAAAATACTTCTCTTATTTCAAGGAGATGTATGCCATTGTTTTGACAGTTACAAAGAGTAATTTTAGAATGCAGTGACGCAGGTAACCATTCTGTTTACAAATTTTATCTTGGCCATTTTATTGCCATTCTATTTTATAGGTGAGAGCTTGTTTGATCAAGACACAAAAGCAGATCTAACCTTGCTCTCTTACATGAAGGAATTGGGTATGTTAACTCATTACAAGACATGATAATGATTTCAATCCTGCAATTTCTTTCATTATGACAATTTTTTGTGGTACCATTACAAGGTTATGACATTGCTGTGGCTGAGCAAGCTTTAATCTGTACAAAGAACAAAGGAATACAGCCCGCTATTGATTGGTAAGGATTACTTATTTAACACTTGACTGTATGCTAAAAGAGCTGATTATTTTTAGCTGGGTGCTAATTCAAGCATTTACAGTAATTGAGCAAGTTATCACCTCTGAAATGGTGTTGCTTCTAATAATTTATTGTTTTACAATGTATCTTTTTAATCCTTCTCTATGTAACCTGCAAGGATAAATGAGAATCCTGGTAAAGCTACAGTACCATTAAAACAGACAGCAGGAACAGCAGTAACAACTGTCGCAGCAGCATCAGTGGTACCTGATTTACCTCAGAGTGATAAAAGTAGCTTTAGTCAGCAGTCTGTGGGTACCAGCTTGTCAACTGGGGTAAGTTGATTAAAGATCATCCTTTTAGTATACATGTTTTTTGGCCTTTAGCAAAAAAGCAAGGCTGACTGTATACAGGTAGCTTTAAGGTTACAGTATCATCCGATATTTTGTCAGGCATGGCCTGTTGTCTTCAAACAATGACTAACTAAAGAGAAAAGTGGTTAAAATTTAGAAAGTCAAGATACAAAAGGGGATCTTCTTCTTTCTTCTTTTACACCAAAGATCTCTCAAGATCCGAAGATGCACTCTGATGCTGGATTATTCTTAAGTCTCTCTTCTCAGCAAGCCCGATAGCCTGCGATGGTGTACTCCATGTCCATTCACAAATAAAAAAACGCGATAATCTGAAAATTGAAAAGGGTGTATAACTTAAAGCAACATTTTAGGATCGAAATAATTGTGGAAACAGTAGTCAACTAGCCTGAATTTCAAGTTGTGTAGAGGAGTATGCAACTCGAAGGGATTTCTGAAATTCAGGCTATAGCCAAAAAGATAAGGTTTACATTATTATTCTTCACGTCTATTGATCAGTACCCTCTTCATTTTTGGCCTTTGTTTTGTTTTTGCCTTATTCTCAGAAAAGGCGCCCACGATTGCATCCGTCCCGTCACACTTTTCACCCGAGGAGAGGGTTCGAGAGAGGGTACTAGGGAAAAGCCAAGTTTAGAGTGGATATTCATGTCGAGTGACTGCAGTGTTATGGTGCTTTATGTCTACAAGCTCGGTTGCGGTTCATTGTGCGATCACTTAGCATCGTACAGCGTCACTTCTAATTTCCACCCCAAACTAGAAACTGTAATGTGTTATAAGTGTGAAAGTACTAACTTTTTTGCGTTGTACACATAGGCCTGCTGCCCCCCCTCATACAATTCAACAATGCTTTGTTTTCACTGTCGGCTGATGTAAACTCACTAATATCACACAGTAAGAAAAAGGACATATCTGCCAAACTTGTAGCATCGTAGACGTTTTCGAATTATAGAAAGGCTTTCTATAATGATGGATCAACTCATATATCATACATTATAAGTTCCTAAAAATCCTCTTCAACTTGCAAATCCCACACCATTCTGTTTATTCTTCACAGCCTGCTGTGGTATCTCGATTCCAAAAGACAATTGAGGAGAGACATAAGTTTCAAGAGAGACTAAGACTTGAAGCAATTGAAGAGGCAAAGTATGAATTTTTTTTACTGTCGGTAAATACTTGTACATTGTAAGAGCCGTGATAATGTTTCAGCGTGGTATGGAGCTTGGGTATTCGATGCAGTTGTGGGCATTATTAAGAACAGTGTTTGTTTTCGCAGGCTGGAAAAACAAAGAAAAAAACTTCAGAAAGAGTATTTACTGAAAGATTTGAGAGATGAGAAGGACGAAAGATTAGAAAAGGTACATGAATAAATACAAGTCATAATGAGCCATTCTGCAATAACCCGCCATGATAATCAGAAGTATAGAACTTTTGGTGCTAAGTGATTGCCTCGTTGTAATAAGAAAGTATTGCTTGCGCACGCATTTTTTTCAGCCCTCACTGTTAATATATCGGCCCTTATCACGTAAATATCATTTCGCATAAAGTTCAAACAATTTTCACGTCAAGCTTTACAGTAAAATTGTGATAACAACTTTAAGAGGTGTAAAAATTCGCTTGAAATCAACATGGCCAAAGCTTGAAATGGGTCTGTCTCGAGGCTTTCAAACTACAGTGTAGGTATTCCAATACTATGAAAGGATTTTAGACCCGTTTTGCGTTTAGTCGCTACAAACATGAAAAACACACTTTCAAGTGAAGGTCTGACTTGTGAAGATGTTCAGAGTAATAATTGAGGACTTCTCCAACCATCAAACAGTATTACCGCCATACTTATGTGACGTCATTTTTGATTTAAGGCAAAGCTTGCTAAACTTGCAGCAGACACATCTGAGCCTTCAAGCAAAGCCTCTACTGAACAGCAGTGTGATGAAGGAAAATCATCAATGGTGGAATTGAGAATAAGGTTACCGGATGGACAGGTAAAACGAGTGACTTCAGTTGAATTTTTATTCTTGATTGTATTAAATTTACAAATTGTCTCAAATTGGCTTGAGGTACTGACGTCGTTGTGTTCCGTCATGAACTTCAGACGTTTTCGCTAGATGCGCGGAAGTCTGGTTACTTCAAAATTTCAAATACTGAGCTCCTTTGCACTTGGACAGACGTACGTTCCTCGTTGCTTATTGCAAAAACACGTTAGCCATTAGTCAAGCGTAGATAACTCAAGACAGCGCTATGTTTCAGAAAAACTCAGCAAAGATTTTTCAGAAATTGGTGGCTCCAGTTTACACTTACTCTATGGAAACTCACTGAATCTCCATACTGGTCGTTAGGCTCGATTACCAGCCGCTGTTCTCGGGGACTGGACAGAGAAAGCGGCGGAAATCGAGCCTAGTCGGCTGGCCGTATGAGAAAACCTATTGCGAAAAGTTGCATGGACAACTCATCGCTATTTTATATTTCGCAGATCCTGTCTTTTGGCCTTCCAAGTGATTCAACGGTGAGGGCCTTATATCGGTAAGTAACTATGACAGTCCGAAAATGTGACTGAAAATTTGTCGTCTTCAACTCACCTCAACTTTTCTTAACGGGAGAATTTTTCAATGTATCTGCCCTCCTGGGCTCAAAAGACCTTTCTAAGTGGCAAATCGACTTCGCTGAAGGAACTAACTCCACGTTAAAACAAGTTTTATTGTATAAATAGGCCTCAGGGTGAGATTGTTTTTTCTGGAAACAGTGGTTTACTCCGGAAGACGCAAGTGACACGGCCAATGTAGTCATTAATTCTCAAAAAGTTTTCATCTATATACTCATTCATTCATTTCTTTATTATTCATTTAGTGAAATCAACAGACTATGGCATGACAACCAGAATGTAGACGATTTTCTGCTCCTGACATCGTTTCCCCAGAGGCGAATCTATGAAATGGAAAGTACCCTTGAGGCAGAAGGTAACTGGAATCAGTTGCCCAAATCCTATTTCGGAATAGAAAGTGTCCGCATAACTCTTTCACATATTACGTAATATGTCAATATTTAGAGCGTACTTAGTTGTATGCCGTACCGTAGAGACTCTACAAGAGCGGAAAAAAGCCCATCTAAATTCTCAGAGTATCAGTAGCTTCATATGAATATTTCACAGCCTGCTTGCTTAATCGGACACTTACTTGGCATTGTACAATAGGCGATTTCCGAGTGGCCTAGCCTCTGTTACAAATGCGAAGCCATTGATATGAAAATGCATGAGAATAAAAAAGTTTTTTTTATTCTCGTGCAAGTAAAATTCATGTTCAGTGCAACAGAGGTTTTGCACTTAGTCTTGTTTTTAATGTGAGAGTTTTTAGAACTCGGAAATGGCCTACTTTATAGTAACCTGAGATCAGGCCCAATTTTAGCGGTTCTCATACATTTCGTTTCGCCTTGCCCGCCGAAATGTTATTACAAAGCGAAACGAAAATTGAGCCTGATCTTAGGTTAACTTCATAGTTGGTAGGTGAAACTGTGCGGTTTTCTGATCACCTGACATTGTAGGCTTGTCGCCGCGTGCAGCACTTGTTGTACAGAAAAAAGATCAACAAGGAGTGGTTACCCAGGGACAAGGTCCAGGTAGGTTTTTTCGGAAGGGGAGGGGAGGGGAATGTTAATCATTTAAATGTCTCATATTTTACTTTGTTTTTCCTGCTGCAAGACTACAAACAATGAGTTAGATCTTGGTGAGATATGTCTAAAAGCTTTTCGCCGTTGCAGGCATTGCGCGTAGCTAGCACAATGATGGTATAGCCTTTTTTGTTATAGTATTGAACGTGAAGAACATCACGAAATTAGACGAATGGCAAGAAGTTTTAAATGAACAAGACAAGCTTGTAGTTGTACAATTTTATGCCGATTGGTAAGTGGCTTAGAAAGTAAACTTATCAGTTGGTACATACTTATATTTTATTTAACCTAATTTTCCGGGTCAGTACGGGAAGTCAAGCACCGAGTTTCTTTTCTCTTGGTTTTAAAAACCCACATGTGAACCGCTGGCAAGTAATGTACAGTCCCTCCTCAAAACAGACAGCAGTGTTGTTTGCTAGTGTTGTGTCAAGGCAGTTCTTCAATTGCTGTTTTGTTCTTATTTGTGTTTTTGCAGGTGTGCCTTGTGCAGGTCTGTCGCAGACTCGTATGATTCACTGAATGTCAAGTATGGACTGAATGGACAAGTAGTGTTTGCACGTGTTAACGTCGACAAATTGAAAGTTAGTGACATTAAACTTTCTTAAATTTATTTCTTATTGTTTGCACGCTAATATGTTGTAAGTTCCTCTTACTGTCACTTCCTACCGCATTTTGTTGTTCTTGTCAACTTATTTCATCTTAAGCATTCAAGGAGAACAGATAGCCTGCGTGGCAGGGGCAAAAAGTGAGAAAGGGAAAAGGGAGAGAAGAGGGGCTTTCCTTCTCTCCCCAATCCCCTCTCCCTTTTCCGACCTTTTCCCTCTCCTTTCGACGTCTGCCACGCAGGCTAGCGACAGAGAACAGGTTTGACAACACCTTACTGAATATATGAACCGAAGGAAAAAATACGTTACTCGCTTGATGATGTTTAATACAGTCGAACCTTCACTAACAGCCACCTTTCCACAACGGCCACCTCTCTACAACGGCCATTTTTTTTGGCGGACAGTCCAAAGATTCACTCTTGTTTCAACCTCTCTACAAAGGCCCCCTTTCTACAATGGCCACTTTCTTCTGTCTCGAAGGTGGCCATTGTAGAGAGGTTCAACTGTATTTTTCAGCATATCCTATCAACTTTTCCTTCTGCAAGGTGTTGAAGTATCAACAAGCGATCGCTTCACTACCAACGTTTAAACTGTTTTGGAATGGCCAGGTATCGTATTACTTAGTTTTGAATTTGTCAAGTCAGTTATATGCTGTGTGCTGTGTATACAAGTCATAGCATTTCATTTAGTTATACGATTCTCATTGAAGCTTTGTTGTGATTCTTTAATAAAAAATGCAGCTTGCAAGAGATAAATAAGTTCTTTGTTTCTCATATTTTTCTCTTGGTGTTGTTCTTTAGTCGGTAGCTCAAGTTGACGGAACTGACATGTTAGAACTCGAGCATCAAATCAAAGAGAACTTAAATGGTCCCGTGGATGATTCGGGAGAGGAGTCCACCTCGAATGAGATGTATTTTGACCCAAGATAACTGCAGCAGAGTAACTTTTAAGTAAAAATTCGTCCGTTTTTCTCCGCCAGAGGCTATGGTGAGAATGTGTTACTTATTATCATAACTTTATTGGTTTTAACGCGATGGTTAGGAAACTTTGGAAAGAACTAAAGATATCATTCAGCAATAATATGAAATAATATTTTACTGGTGGTAAATATTTTTTACAAAATTAGCACTTAAGTGGACCCTACGGTTCGAAGAAAATCGCCTCTAGTAAAAAATTTGGCTGATATTTTTGACTGAAATGTCTGGTATCGGCTTATAAGTATGCCATGTAAATTTCAGAGGAATCGTTGGAGCAGAAGTCCGTAATTAGAAAGTCCTTCGAAATTCAGCTGTGAAATTGTTTTGGAATTTCGAAAACGAATTGCTCTGACTCACAACGAGCCACCAATTCGAATTTTCGGGACAAGTAATTCTAATATTTGCTTATTTTTTAAACAAAGCCGATTGCCAATCGTGTTATTCTTTAAAAGGTACTCTTTAGTTTTAGAAGCACTATTAATTGCTCCAAACCTTGCTCTGAAGTCGAATGACTTGTTCCACGACATTTCTGAAATATCCTTCAGCAGTTTTGGCTGAAACTCGTGCCACATTTTCGTTCGCAGTAAAAGTACAGGATGTCTGAAAAGGGAGGCTGCTGACGGAAAGTTTCAGGAAGAAATTAGCATTTAACAAATAAAAGGATAATTTATAACCTTTTAGTAAGAGACCCGTTTTACAATTACCCTTTTTAATTTATTGGCAACATACAAAATCATTTTTGAACAACCTTCAATGGAAAAAAGTTTACCGTAGAATATTATAGTTGTGACAAGAGCAAATTCACGAAACTGGGAAATGAAAAGTTTTGAAGGTATACGATGCAAAGTGATTAAAACAAAGTTTGTTGATCATGTTTTACCTGATTTTTCTTTGCCAGATTAGTGGGGAATCCTCGACCAAATATTGCACTTAGTAGTCTGAACCCTAAACAATCCCTTACTTCTTGAGAAACGTTTATCATATATTGTTACAAGCTGTAGCATTCAAAGCTAAATACCTTAGACGGTTCCAGGCGTTCGGATTGTGGAGTGCGGCACGAAGTAGAAAGAGAGCGGGAAAAAAATAAGGAGGAAAAGTGGTCCTACCCCACCCCCCGCTGTTTTATTTTTTTTCTGCTCACATCTTCGTCTTGCGCCGTCCCTACCAGGGCGGATAAAGGTTGAGCGGTGAAACGAGCGCGTCCGAGCAAAAAGGTGTGATGCAGTGGACTGGGACTCCGCTTAGAAATGTCGCTTGTTTTCGACTTCGGTCAGGGCTCGCGATGTGGTTTGCACATTAGACACTGCCGCTGTCACTGAATTATGGCGGCTTTATTTGTTTCCTTGCCCTTCTTCCTCGTTCCTTTGTGCTGGTATGCTGTCTCCGAGTGGCAAATGTTGCTATTTTTTGCGGGAGGTTTAGTTCGAGTGGACAAACATCTCTTTCAAAGGGTTTCTTTTATTACTTCCATGACTCTACCACTGAATTATATTTTCGTTCTGCTACTCACCAATGTCGATGTTATTCCAAAACAAAAACAACTAAGTACTGTGTAAAACACGAAGGAAAATCTCATCCATGTCCTGTCCATGCCAAAACTAAAAGACAGTAGATCGTGTTTCATAACTAAATGACGTGTATTTTATAAATGCGTGCAGCTCGTGCAAGGTGAAATTATGCTAATTTCAATCACCATCATCCTTCTTTTTAATTTTGAAAAAAACATCTCATACGTCTTTCTGTTTCTTCGAAACTTCAAAATTAGTTTCCCCTCAGTTTTTACTGTTTACCTTGTTTTGTTTTAGAGAGAAAAACGGAGAAAAAACCTCAATAAATTTTGTTTACATGCGGTTGCCGGATTTGCAACGCATTGCGCGAATCGCCATGGCGCGTTGCATCCGAGAAGCAAAGTTTGAAGAAGTACAACGCCACTATATCAATATATATCAATCTAATTTTTTGTTATGTTATATAAAATTTATCCCCCTTTAACATATGTAAAAATTGAGGTTAAGAAGTTTTAAGCTTTTGCAAACGAAACGGCGAAAGACGATTAGGTGATATTTAGTGGAAGGAGGAGGTATTCAACACTTTCAAATTAAACTAAAATTTTGGCATTAAACGACCAACAAGTTTGACTTATAGACGTACAGACACAAACATATGAAACTGTTTATTGATACTGTTATGAAACGAATTTATCTATTTAACATTGCAGCCTGAAATTACAGAAAGAAAATAGGATTTCCGGTTTGCAAAAAGGAAAATTTCGCCGGCCTTCAAGCGCACCGGAAGCGCGGAAAGAGCGCTCGTGCCAGTCCTTCTCCGCATCACACATTAAATGAAGAGCGGAGCGCTCGTTTCACCGCCCAACATTTATCCGCCCTGGTCCCTACGATCTGAACGCGTGGAACTGGCTATAAATACCTGTAAATTAATAGCCTAGGACCAGGCTCCGCAGTGGGGGAAAGGGGAAAAAAACGGGGTCAAAAATAGGAAAAATATCGGCGAGCGAAGCGGTATCCTGGGGAGGGGTAAAGGGCGGCGGACCATTTCCCCTCCCCAGACTACCTCTCGGCTCGCTTCGCTCGCCGATTTTTTTTTTCGCCGACACCGATTTTTTCTCCTTTTTCCCACAATACGGAGCCTGGTCCCAGGCTAGGAAAATTACAGTTGAACCTCTCTACAATAGCCACCTTAGCTTGGGGACAGAAAAAGTGGCCATTGTAGAAAGGTGGCCGTTGTAGAGAGGTTGAAACAAGAGTGAATGTATGGACTGTCTGCCGATAAAAAATGGCCGTTGTTGAGAGGTGGCCTTTAGTGGAGGTTCGACTGTATAGGCAGTTTTGAACTGGTGATATTGTTCCATCCTGCGCGTATCTCAACCGAGTGAAATTATACACTATGGCTACACGAGTGCAGCGTGAGAATGGCAAGCCTTGTGTGGGATAGATAGATAGTTAATTTTTTCAAGCTTTAAAATTGCAGCTCTAGAGCTGAATTGGATAAAACGTTACCGATGAGTACAAAAATGCAAAGCAATTTTACTACGCTAAAATGTAAACCAGAAAAATCATCTAATAAATCACCTACATACAATTGCGTGAAGAAAACTAGCTTTTAGTCTGTCCATATTACAAATGAGAACATGAAATCTTCGGTCCTTTCTCAGATTAAGACTATGTTTGTTTGGCTGTGGTAATTACTGTATAGTGTGTGGTCCGTTACAAAATACTTATGTCTTGAAACAATTTGACAATCCCGACCACAAACTATATAGTTTTTTACCAGAACCAAATAAACAAAGTCTTAATGTGAGAAAGAACCGAAGATTTCACGTTCCCTTTTGTAAAACGGCCAGTCTATAGAATAGTTTTGGAAATCTTTATTTTATTTATTAACTTTTATCCACAAGCTAAATAGGTTTTAACTTCTTCTGAGAAAATGAAAATAAAAAATATTATGTGTTTATGCCTGCATACATGTATCTAAGTCCAAACCAAAATCATAGAAAAATCATAAAAACTCCTAAGATTCGGTTGGCACCTTGGGAAGGGCTGTTACTGCCATAATCAATTATATCCTAGATAACACACCTATAGCCTAAAAATACTAGTCTGCTACACAGCCGTTTTTAGCGTCGTCACGCAACGCTCCTCCCCACTAACGGCTGCTGAAAACCGAACTACATTCCTTTCCCATGATTAGCCAATTATAATTCAGCTCCCATTTTCTGGAGGTGTTCGCGCCACGTTAGCGGTACTGTGACTCCTCCAATCACAGCTTTGCTTTTATTGGTGCCCCATGTGTGAATGACAGAATAATCAAAATCGTCGCGTGAAAACAAGCAATTAACTACAGTAGTGTTGTCGTAGTCGACTCCTATTCAAAATTTAGGAGATAAGCAGCAGCAGCAGCAAGCAAGTCGAGCAAATTGCGATGCACAACATGGATGCGCTCATTAAGTTGCTAGGTATAGTTTCGGGAAATCGCTCATCGATAATTTACAAGATTGCTTTTTAAATCAGTACCCTTGAGAGTTTAGTCTTCACAGAACACAATGAGCACATCCGGCACATTAAATTCTTCATTACATATCAGTACATATACACGTTAAATGAAGAACTAACCGATCCTGGTAAAAGTCTTCTAGGCCTATCAAACCGTTTTTTACACTTGGAACTATCTTGACAGCTTAAAACAAGCTTTTTTGCAAATTAACCTTTTCGTTGCTTGAAAACACAGAGCCCGTCTAAATTCAGCGACGATTGATTGATTTGTCGAAAACTGAGAAGCGTGCTCGCTTCATAGCGCCCTGCGGCTCACGTATTGTCAAATCTCTTACACATGATTGGCTTGTTCGTTAGACCACAAACACAAAGGGAAAGGGATGTAGTTCGGTTTTCAGCAGCCGTTTGTGGGGACGAGCGTTGCGTGACGACACTAAAAACGGCTGTGTAGCAGACTATCGTCCTCAAGACAGGTTTCCGTCAAAACGCTCTGACAGAAATTTTGCGACGCAAATTTCTCGAGCCTATAGCCGATTTTGAAACGCAAACTTCCCTATGTATATAAGCCCCTCCGAATATAAGTCCCCCAAACGTAAGCCCCTCTTATTTTCGGAATTTTACGGTATTGTATCCCACCTGCAGATTTTCAAGACTAAGGTTAAGTAAACTTTTTATCCGTACTGGAATCCTTTGTAAAAGTATAAGGTAAATTCAGTTGCAAAGAATAGGGAATAACCAAATCTGAAGAAAAATAGAACCTTCTGTCCACATGGGCTTGATGTGTCAAGATGTGGACTGGATCATAATCATTACAATCATGATCATGAACATAGTTCATAAATATACCATTCGCTTCAGATTCCAAATCAGATCCTATATCAGTCCAATCATTGACTTTAAGGCTTGAGAAATTTTCATTCGAACCACCCTCTCTCCAGCATGCAAAAAGACGTTCTGACTGACCGGGCTAACGCACAAGACATACTTTTTAGTTAATTTTCAGCAAGACGCATGGAAGTTTGTGTTCTGGACTTAAATGGCCATTCAGTTAGAAAATGAATTAACAATTTCAAGATTTCGGTAATTTTCCTACTTGGGTATACTAAAAATGATATAAAAAAAAATATCCGCTCAGTTAAAACGATATTTAAAAAGAAACAGGTTAAAGAAAAATGGGTGAAATTAGTATTTCGCTTCATTTGAGTGTAATAACTTAATCGCCTTAATTATAATTCGGAGGCAAAATGAAAGAAGTCTTAATGGAAGTCGGCTTTTTAAATTTGTTGATGGTAATTACGATAGAGGCTGCCAAAAAATCAGATCATTTTCTCTGCTTTGCTTTCGGTTTAGATTGATAAAAATTTGCCTGGTTACTATCATTCGTTTTTGAGGAAATCTACCCCGAAAGAAAGAAAATGGATCCAATAAAAATATGAATCAATCGAAAATTCCCAAAAGTCTAACTTGTATTTCGTGAATTTTTGCAAAGCCTTTATAATTGTGAAGGCCTACATTAAACTGATACTACCTATTCCAGTCGGTTCGTATTAAATTTCAATTGTATGGGAATTGCTAAAAGTATCAGACTTACTTTATTTCTAAATCCATGGGGTTTGTAAGGCCGAAATTGAAGACTTTGTTTACAAAATTCACTAAATCAGAAAGCTAGATTAGCTCGTTAATTTCCATCCTATTATTAATTAATTGTAAGGCCTGTCTGCCCACCGACCACAATACACCAAAATTCGAAGGGGGAAACTTATTACCAAAAAGCAACATCGATACATTTTGTACCGTTCTTTTTTTAATTTAGCGATTCGATATATCATCTGAATGCTTTGAAAAGTGTAAATAGGGATTCATTATTGATTGAATTCCCAGAAAACTCGCCCTGTTTTGCGTTTGTTAATGTTCCCCGCAGCTGACGAAAAGTGAGTTTCCACCGCTTGTTGTGAACTTATCGTTTGTATTCAGGTCTTGGTTTATCAAGAATGCTAGTCACGTCCATGGGAAAACTTCTAATTTGCCTGCTGTTTTATTTTAATTCAATAGGTAAGTTGCCTTGTAGGATTTTTCGTAACTTTTTGCTTTATCATGTTTCAGTTTGATGTGGTGATTGAGTTTCAAAATTAGTTGCATGTTTGTTATATTTAACATTTACATATCTGTTACGTTAAATGTTTTGAGCGTCACTTCCCGGGATATGGCCGTAATTTTCGTAGCGAATAGATCGCTTCAAATTGAAACTTAAATTTATTCTTTCCATTTTCTTATTTTAGGGTTTTTAAGTAAAGCATACCAAAAATGAGTGCAAAAATTTTGGGTTTTAAATTGGCTGATAAAGACTGGTGGGCTTTAATTATAACTGTTGAGATATAAAAAAATCATTACGTTTTTCATTCCAATCAGTTCAGCCTTTTCCTCTGTGTGGCTAAATCAATCACAGAATATTTGAATAAAAAAAGTGTTCTAAAGTTTAACATAGAAGATGACCTAACTCAGTTTTTCCAGATATGTCCCTTTTTTAATTTTTTATAAGATACGACTGGTATTTTTATACGCCGATGAATTGATGAATCACTAGGGAAACTACGTTTTTTTGGCAGCTGCGAATAAACAATTCTACGAAGACTTGGAGCAGCTACAGAAGGACCTGTTCACAAATTACAGTACCAATATCATCCCTCAGAAAAATAAAACTATTGCAGTCAAAGTTCAGTTCGACATAGCCCTCAATCAAATAATTGATTTGGTAAGTGTCTCGGCGCGTCTTAATTACCTAACGTAATTCACGCAGGTTTAAACGCCTACTCGATAGGATTTAATTCTCAAGTGACTTATAATTTTTGGACTATCTTTCAGTCCAGTCTTTTTTAGTTTCAAGATCATGATATCTCGGGTTGTATGTAAAACGAAATAAAATGACAAATACGGGTTATTTTGGTTTCCCCAAAGCGATCCTTATAACAGGACTTTACTATGTTCTATTTGTCACTGATTTTGTGGGATTTAATTAAATTAGATATCTAAGCTCAAAAGACTATAAAAAGGGATACGCGTATGCTTTATCGAAGCACCCAAATTTCTGCTATTTCAAAAATTGAAACATAACAAAAAAAGGAATTGATGGCAGCAAAAAGGAACAAACTGTCTGTTTTGCTTCATTTTTCCCGAGTTTTACAATTTTATTGTTGCGGCCCATGAGAGCATGAATAATACATAGTTGTTGTTAGTCCTAGAGCTCCTTTACGATAGTAGGATAATTGACCCTGCTGGGAATTGGGGCTCTGGATCTTACTGGAACAGATCTTGTCTTTGCCGCGAGGCCAGAGTTCAAATCAGTAAATCGAAAAAGAAAAACCGAGAGTCTGTCTTAAGAGAGCCGGGAAAGAGGCTGAATGTCTTTTTGGCGTTGAAAATAGCGAAATGGTTTTGTTTAGAGAATTTTAGTCTGAAAATGTCCTTAAAACATTTCTTTAAAAAAGAATAGGACACAATGTCCACTACAACAGATCTCCTCAGGAATCCGCATCAAACACTGGTTGTTGTTGTAAACAACAAATGAGATTGACGTTCAGCCATTTGAATTAATAACAATCTCTTTCCCAATGAAAACAAATAAAGGTTAATTCAAAATCTAAATGCTCGCAGATTGTCGAATCGATCAAACCATCACTTTGATTTTAGATATCTTAAGCAAATACGTATATTGTTGTATTAAATGAACTTGAAGAATTTAAAAGGGTCCTCGCTGATATTTACCTAGTATACTTTATAAAAATTATTCTTCCCGGATTCAAGGGATTAGAAGCTCGATTGGATTGGATTGAAAATTTAGTAGTCTATCAATCTGCAAGCGAAAAGTAACAAAGGGTGCAGTAGTTGCCTATGTAACTACTGTTTTTCACATTATTTTAATTATTATTATAGTTTTTTAGATGTTGAGAATTATACTGTTCCAATAACGGGTTACGAAATATACGGCTGCTCATTGTTTTAGGAATAAGATCGTAGGATTGATCTAATGAATTATCAGCTAGGCCTAATTTTTTTTTTTTTTTTATCAAACATTCTTTTGTTGGTGTTAAACGAGGCTGTTTTATCTTATCCTGCAGAGGTAGACAAGGAAAGTGATTACGAGTATCCGGATATGTAATATTAATATCTTTGTTTTGGACAAACAGCTGTACTTAGCCAAAACAGTCAAGCTGACTGACTCATAGCCGACTCACTTCGAGATTCATTTCTTTAATCCTAACTGTCTCTTCGTATTAATTTAGTTACGAAACCCATTTTCGACTCGTAAACCTCACTGATCATGAAGGCAGCTTTCTAGTGACCAATTCACAGGCCCAGTTTAACTTGGTTGTACCTTCTTTTCTGTGTCATTGTATCATTTAATTGCGGTTCAGTATGCCGTTCAGTCGAAAATTCTAAAAGATGGATTCAATGCACTTTTTAAATTACAAATATTTAAAAGTCGAATGAAACTAGATCCACCAGGCAGCAATTTGACAGGTTTTCAGTTTTTGTTATGCGAAGAATTAAAATCGTAAAAACATCGTATAAACGTACTAAATTTTACATTCATCAGTGGTATTCAGATTGCTGTGTAGAAGTTTTTTGTTATGAGTTCTCTGTCCTAATACACCGTATTCACAAATGGCGGACACGCAGGAAAAAACTGGTACCTAGTCATGAAAGCGAGGCGTTGGAGGATAAACAAAAATTGCAAATGAAGACTTTCAGTGAACTTGCAGAGTGTTTAGCACGGATTCCACCTAAAAAAACTTTGTACGGACTTCTTTTTAAATACAATTACGTGGGATGTCTTTTGCCTTTAATGTTTAGTAGTGATTTGCTGTTTGCAATCAAAAGGGACGAAATATCTTCAAGGAAACAGGATGATTTTGTAGGTTCGTGGACGATCGCCGGAGAAAAGCGGCAAACATGTTGGCCCAAACTTCACATTGAAACCGAGTACGAAAGCCAGCTCACTGCAATTCGGTGAAACAGAAATATAAACAAATCTTGGTGGCAAGAAAAAAAGAAATAAGCGGCAGATATATGGCCTACTTGTTAACGCAAGAGACGTCTGCCGTTGAACTGAAACACATGGAAAAAAGGAAGACAGGAAAGAAGAGGTGACTGAGGTTTCAATGAAGTTATGTTTGCTTTTTGTTAGCGAGGACGTTATTCTCTGGTCTTTATCGATGAAGGACATCAATTAGAACTATTTTTTTAGTATAAATGCGGGAGCGATCGAGTGGAGTACGCTCAAAATTTCAACATGTTACTCTGCAGACTCGGTAAGCCGGCCACATTTCATTTCAGCGAGAAATTTCGTATTTCTTATCTTTGGCTGTTAAGACTTTTAACTTAATGTTTCATAATATTTTAAAGTTGAAGAATACAGAAATAAATAAAATGATGGTCTTCTTAAACGGATCCAGACTCGAATTTAATTATTCGAAACAGAAGCTTGCCGTGTTCATTCCTGACACAAACATTGCCTTAAAAGTTTAACCTAGTAAAATGTAAGCTTTATGCTACTTTTTTACCAAGAGCTCTCTGAGATAATGCCCTAAAGGAGACCAGGCAAATAGCAAGCCATAAGATTCACACAGTACAGCTTCTAATTTTATTAAAATTATTTTTAATTATTTCGCAATGACAAAGAAATCATGAGATTTTTACTAAGCTCACCCAGCGTACCTCAGTAACAATTCACTCCAAAGCGACGGAATTAATATGATCCAAAGGAAGTTGTAAATGCAGAAATACATATATACATAGATATGTATAAAATGACACTGACATGAATAAATGAGCCTTGTGAATGAATCTTTCACCCGCTCTCGACTTGACCTGTTTTGTGTAATGGCGGAGATCTCTTCCGTTAACAAGGAGGCCATATATCCGTCGCTTATTTCTCTTTTTCTCGCCACCAATATCTGTTTTTATTTCTGTTTTACAGAATTGTAGTGATCTGTGTTTCGTACTCGGTTTCAATGTGAAGTTTTCGCCAACATTTTGCCGCTTTTTCTCCAGCCATAGCCTACTTGTCAAGCTTCTGATGCTTCGGAAACCTACAAAATTATCCTGTTTCCTTGAAGATATACGCATCCCCTTTGATTGCAAACAGCAAATCACTACTAAACATTAAAGGCAAAAGACATCCCACGTAATTGTATTTAAAAAGAAGTCCGTACAAAGTTTTTTTAGGTGGAATCCGTGCTAAACACTCTGTAAGTTCACTGAAAGTCTTCATTTGCAATTTTTGTTTATCCTCCAACGCCTCGCTTTCATGACTAGGTACCAGTTTTTTCCCGCGTGTCCGCCATTTGTGAATACGGTGTATAGAATGCGTCCAAATAGAATTAAAAGCTCTGTGTGTTTTTAATTTTTTTTTTTTTTGACCCGACAAAGAAATTTAACGAATACTCTGCATTCATCAAGTATAACTCCAATCAATAACACTTGTAATATTATTTTCTTTCTTTGATTTGATTAACAACCTGACCATGAAATATCTCACTATAAAAGTTCCAAGGTATTAGCAAAGCATAGTACGGGGGGGGAGGAGGGGGGGTCACGGGACAGGAGTTTGTGTTACTTTCATGAGGATTGATCGATCCCCAACTGGTTTCGATTGCAAAATTTAAAGCTTACATCGCCAAAGTTTTCCTGATCAGCTGATCATGTATCATGGCAAGAGAGAATGAGCTAGGTCATTCTTTCTTGAGTATGATTACCTCTCTTGTTATTAAGAAACACAACCTTAAAGAAAAGAGGGGACTGTTCCGCGCAGTCTACGCAAACTTTGCTGGGTGTTCGGGACAGTTATGTTTCATTTTTAGTTGTAAATTTCCATTAATTGCTATTGTGCGTTTGTAGTTTTTCAATAGAGAGCTTAAGCAAAAACGAAGGCCACGACTGCGACAACGTCACTCAAAAAAAGAATTTGCTTTTCTTCAAACGTTCGATTTGTCACATGATGACGCTTTTTTTCTGGAATTAATTTCTAAAGAAAATGAAAAGGCATTGTCTTCAGTTCACGTTGAGTACATAAAACGTGAAAATAGGGAAGTTTCACGTCGTGTTCGTGCAATGACGGCATAGAAATGTACAAAAAAGCGTGATTATCAGATGTACGTGCAAAGTTGTTGTTTTGCTAATCTAAGCCGATTGCTTTTCTTTGCCGTTCTCGTTGCCGTCGCCGTCAATGTTGCTTAAGCTCTCTAATATTCATTGTTTGCGGAGTAAAGCCGAATTGTTATCGATGTTTTTCAAGGCGGATAGATTGCTTAAAAACAGTTTTATCTAAAAGGGTCGAGTCTAGATTTTTCTATTCTGCATGTGTATTGGCATCATAGCGATATCTGCTTTTTATAAATTAGATTACATGTTATCGCGGTGATGTAATATCATAGCTTTTGCTACTCTTTGTCTAGACATTTTCTTTCTGAAAAGATTAAATGAAGAAGAGCTTTCTTGTGAGATTCAGAAAAAGATTACCATGTTCTCTTAACCTTGAATGCTTTCTTTTTCTAGGATGAGAGACTGCAAACTATGACCACCATTGTGTGGGTGAGGCTTGTGAGTATCCATGGTTACCATATTGGACAGTACTCCCTTATGTTACAGCCATATAGTCATTTGGGGGACAGAGGATATACGTTCCCTCCTGGCCCTGCTCTAATATATGCATTTTGACTATGTTTTGTGAAAGAGGGCTCGGTTGGGTGTCAAGAAGTGGGAGCCCATCCGGAAGTGTTAAAATGAGTACGGTTAAGGGTTCAAAGAAACAGTGTACTGACATACCCCACCGGCTTCACTGAGTTTCCAAGAGTATCCCCAGTCCCTTTTTGGCGTGTTCTCCACATAGTGGGCGTAAGAGATGCGTACTTATATGTCCAAGGGGCTTAAAATTGAAAACCGCAGAATATAATTACTTGTGTTTTTATCCAGGAAAAGCGTTTATGGATCTGTATCAGTGTGTCTTATTGTTGTGTCTTCAATTTCTCATCTTTGACGTTATGGCTAATTATACGTCTTAATTTTATCGAACTTATTGCTTAACTCCTTCATTTTTGATTAATTTTCACAGAAAATAAATTTTCTCCCGTAAAGTCAAGAGAAAATATTCTCTGTCCATGTAATACATTATTGATTTCATTATTGCGCATCCTTTAAACATTTTTCTTTGCCTCTTCCTGTTTTTACAGTATTGGAATGATTTTAGGTTACAATGGAATAGCTCTAATTATGGATCAATAAAGTCGTTCGTGACATCTTCAAAGAAACTTTGGCTTCCAGACATTACTTTGTACAACAAGTAAGGCATACATTTTTTTGTTCCTGGTTATTATTTTTTTAAGCAAAATTTATCCAATTACGCTAACAGTGATTTTCGGCTGGTTTTTTCCATGTATTAAGAGTCTTAATTTAATTTAGTTTCATTAGACAAATTCAGTTCTTTTGGAAATACCGCGAAAGTATTTTGTAGTTACCTGAGAATCAACGACGACTTAGCAGAAGTTTACCAGCTTCAGAACATGCCCTGCTTAGCAAACTCAAAGATGTGTTTTCCAAATGCTAAATGGGTTTAGTACCTCAAACTATCTGAGGCGAATCCACTATCTCCCGTATAAAAACATGAGGGAGAAATCAACAGTTTAAATTACCTTGGCAATCTTCCTACTTTCGATTCCTACATTGCCTAGGGCTCAACCAGTGACTTGCTTAAAAGATAAATCCCCACAATAGCTAAGAAAAATATACAGTCTTGATGCTTTTGTGGCTATTAGGCAAAAAAAAAAATACAAATTAAAAGACTTTGCGACTCATTGAGCCGTAAAGCCAAAAATTTTGTTTGGCACAACTGACTCACCAGGAAAAGTTGGAGGACATAAAGTAACACGAATCAAGGCTTACCTCAGTCTAATACCGGGTTACCCAGCTCTGCTAAATGTAACGGCAAGGAAAGTGCTTTCCCGAAAGAAGCAAAAATTCTTCTTTTTATTTTTATTAACAGTGCTAATGACAATTATGACAAAGAGAAAGAAGAATATTATGGGCTTACCGTAAGTTCTAATGGTGATGTAGGATGGTTCTACCCCACAATATTCAAGAGTTCATGTACCATTGACGTCACCTATTTTCCGTTTGATGATCAGGTAGGGGAAAATGTTTAAAATATCATTTCATTCAAAAAGTAAGGTCGGGCTACTTCAAACTTTGTCGGGCTTATTCCAACTCGTTCAATTCACCAAATGCTGGCACATTTTTCTGAAGTTGAATTCTAAAAGACTGGATAAAAAGAAAAAGAAAGTCGTTGTCATATGTTCACGTCTAGACTACGAGTTGTCCCCCATTTTTCCGCAGGGATAGTAGAGCGAGCGAAACGGGAGCGCGCGTGCCATTCACCCCACGCGAGAAAGGCGAGACGCGGTGGACCTTTTCTCGCGTGGGGTGATTTTCACGCGCGCTCGCCTGTCGCTCGCTCTACTATCCCTTAGGACAAATGGGGGAAAACTCGTAGTCTAGTTCACGTCCTCAACAAAACGTGAAATTAGGCACTTTCACGTTGTAGTCGTGCAGCGAATACAAAGAAACAAAAAAGCATAATGCACGGGCAAAGTTGTTGTTTTGCCGATCCAAACCTGTTATTTTTTGCCGTTCTCGTTGGCGTCGCCGTCTTTGTTGCCTAAGCCCCCCATTGTTTTCCCCAAGCAGGGAGTTGATTGGGAATTTCTCATCACCAAACATGATAGAAGGTCCTTTAGGCTATCTCCAAGACACTATAAAGGGACGTGGTAGTCAAGTCCATGAGTAACATTAAAGAAAAAGAGTCACTTCATTTTTTTGGTTTTGTGCCAAGTGCAGCAAAATCCATTAATTAACTTGCTTCTCTTTCCAGAAATGCATTCTGAAGTTTGGGTCATGGTCCTATCATGGCTTGAGTTTGGATATATTTCACAAAGGTCCTGGAGATACTGCATCATTCACTGATAATGGCGAATGGATACTGGTTGGGATGCCTGTTACAAAATTCATTACCAAGTACCGCTGCTGTCCTGAGCCTTATCCATTTATAACTTACAATATCGTCATTCGTCGTCGTACCATGTATTATATCTTAAACTTTTTGACTCCGTGCGTACTCATGTCAGCATTAACAATCCTCGGTTTCTTTCTCCCGGTTGAGTCTGGTGAAAGAATGAATGTGGGTGTAACTGTACTACTATCGTTAACTGTTATACTTTTGTTACTAGCCGAAGAACTTCCAGCCACTTCCGAAGTTGTTCCGTTGATCTCCCGATATTATACCTTGACGATGGTGAATGTTTTTGTGTCCATTGTTTTTACTTGCATCGTTCTTACATTCCATCACCACTCTCCAACACCGCTACCGGCCTGGGTACGACTGTTCATCTGCCAGTGGTGTGCAAACGTCTTACGTGTAAAGAGAAACGGCAAGAAAACCAACGAGTCTTGCACTTCGGCAAAGAAATTCCTAAAAAATCGTAACATGAGAAGACATTCACTGGGCGAGCGTCTTTATAATGGCGATAGCACAGAGCCAGTTACTACTAACCCATTTGTCAGTGACAAAAATCATGCTAACGGTACACATCAGCTTGAAACGGATTCAAACACACCCATCCAATTACAAACCTTAGGTGATCAAAACCTTCGAAAGCGACTTAGTCAAGCCTCCAAACAGTCAGAGGCTCTGGATATTCTTGTGCAAAGGACTAAGAAAGATGAAGAGAAGGAGCACTTTCAGCAAGAATGGCGTTTTGCTGCTCGGGTGCTGAATCGATTGTTCATGTGGATTGTTCTGATCTTAGTTGTGTTTAACTGTCTGGTAGTGTTATTCTCGGCTCCAAGAGAAAACCTCGACTGAATTCACTTCGTGTGTACGTATATGGACCCACGCTCGTCGGTCATGAGACTGGTGGTGTCGGTCAGACAAAACTGTCTTTCGTTCTGTTGTTATTAATGTCGTTTAAAAGTTAGACTGCAAAACAGTCGGTTTTTTTCTCAAAATCAGTAAAGAAATCGGTTAAGCGTGGCGTAAGAGTCTTAAGCGCGAAGCGCGCTAGCGAGAGAAAAAAAAACGACTCTCCCCAGTGTCGCTCTCCGTTTTCAGCTTTGTTCCAGACTTTTCGTTTGACTGCTCGCGCGTACTTGAATACGCAAAAATACGAATGTTTTGCAGTCTATTTAAAAGTACGTTACGTTTAACAACTTCAAGTTTTAAATCAAATGCGGATCTCCTACAGGAGTGGAAAGGTAGAAGATCCCCTTCTAAAAGATAGAGCTCGACTAACCGCTGTTCAAAATTTCGCGTGCATAAAGTGACTAAAATTCGTTGTTTCGTAATATAATATCGTCGGTTCTTTTGTTTACTAGAAAAGTGCCTGTGAGGTGGCATCCCTTGTGTGTAACTGATTGCTTGTGCATATGAACTGTAAACATGAAGTATGGGGCTATAAGAGTGTGACACTGCAAAATATACTGAGAGTTCAAAATAAACATGAAGCGTTTTCAATTGATGTAAGATGTAAAATGTTAGTAAAAAAAAACTGATAATGATTAGAAGACCTACGGACTTCTAACTGGAAAACCTTCAAATCGACCGTGCAAAGTTACATACACATTACTCATTATATGATTATATACTGACGAATTAACAATGTAAATCAAGAGGAACATAAATGGCCGTTATAATATTGTCTCTACTGAGATTAATTGGTAAAATATAAATGGTAGAGATCGAATAAGAGGGTCTTTGTTTGCGTTCAAGCATTCTTATTCTGGTGCTTCCATCAAATTAACGTGCTTCAATGCTGAATTCAAAGGCAACAGATGTTGCAAAGTTTAGCATATTCACAGCAGCAGATTTCCAGGTCTTACTATGTCAAGTTTATAGAGTGAAGGCAGTGAACTTCCCAGTACGGCCAGTATTTTTGTCATTTCTGATCCCAGTTTTAGACCTGTTGCCTAAACGTTTATTAAAGCTTTTACTCCTATAGGTGCTTCGCAAAGAGTTGCACGTTTTTGCAAATACCAAAGGAACCAATAACGTGATACGAAAGTACCACTAAAGAGATTTCATATGAATGTTACATCACAAGATTTCCTTTGCAGACTCAATAGTTCAAACTCCGTACGGTGAAAGTAGTACTTCGAAGTACTGCTGCTAAAAAGATTTAAATCAATTTGAATCGTCGCACCATAGGAATCCATCCACAAACTAACAGTCAAAAGTTAGAGCTAATCACCTTAGCTGTTCTCCTTTTATCCATTGAACCTGGGGTAAAGGAGTTAAAAAGGAAAGGCGTTATAAACAGCAACTGTTAATTGTAATTATACTCACTGATTCATCCAGTCGTACGTCGAAAAATCAGACTTAATTACAAACCGTTTGATCAAAAACTGATGTAAAATAGTGTAAGACGTATAGGAAAAGTTATACCGAATATATCATAAATAAAATGAAATATTATTATGAAAGGTAAATAAAGATAAATATTAAAGTAAGCGATTTGCTTTAATTGAATGTTGATGAAGTGACAATATGGTCAATCGGAAACACAAACTAACTCCCCTGCTTTGTGCTTTATAAATGATCATCCTTCAAATTTGACACTTTTTAGGCGTAATGGCGGAAAAAATGAATCACGGCGTCAATACCATTCTTGACAGCGCTTTACACTTACAGAAAGAAAAATGGTTGTTTCGTTCACTCTCGCCACCGCCCCCCTCGAACCGCTGAGTATTTTCTAGTACCCATGCTCCGGCTTGCGATAAAAATGGTACATTGTTCATTTTGACAGGGGAAGTTTAAAATGATTTAAAATAACTAACGGGCATATCTGGTGATTATATAAGAAACATTAACTGCAGGTAAGCTAGTGAAATTGGGGTGTGGATATCGTTCTTTATCCTACGTTACAGCTTATTAAGCCACTGTCGTGATGTCACGTGACGCTAGAAACCGATATATTTTTACGTATAAGAATTAAGTGATACTTGAGCATTTAGTGTAAATTGGCCAGCTTCCCCCTCTTCAAACTTTCAGCCTCAATTCACCCTATAAAACAAATCCCTTTTGAATAGTACGAACGGTAAAATATATTGCTTTACATTTCCATATATATTTTATATGGCTGATACCATTCGCGCGGTTTTCTTGTTGAAATGTTTGAAACAAGTGATTCTAATAAAGCTTGAAAAATTCACGTTGCCCGACTGCCAAGTTTTCCATTTATTTTCTCCTCATATTTACTTCACACTGCGGGGTATCTTGTTTTGATTCTAGCAACAGCAGGTTTACTGATAAAATTTACCACTTTCATCATAACTCAACAAAAAATGGTATAAAAAAAATGAAAACGTGGTTCAAGTGAACATTATTAGTTCTGACTGATCTAAATTTTTCGGCATTTTCAGAATCGTTTTCTTGTTGTGCGTTAATTAGGTTTCTCAGCATGCTGTATAAAATTTCAACCCAGTTTCATCTTCTGCAAAGCAAGTACCTAACTAAATTCATTCACAGTTTACCAAAACTACCAAACGCATCTTTGATGAAACTTGAACAGAGTTGATTTAGTGACTGTAGCGTTTAGTTCGTCTTCCGTATATATAGAAGGGAAAATTAGGCAGATTACCTAATCAATAAAATAATTATGGCTTCTCGCTTGGCGGCTCACAAAAAAAATTAAAAAAAGCCGACAAAGAAGTTCTCTCGTGAAAATGAATCACTGCGACCAAGTAACTAGAGACGGCGAAGTTATTGAAAATTTATCACTCAGCTGTGTGTTTTTTTTTTATGAATTTCCGGAACTGTGATGATTAGACAAGCCAAAACTCTCTAGCCACCTGTAAGCGTGTCAGCCAATGATATCAGTGCAGAGAATTCACCCATACACTCCTCATGCAGCGCTATTTAGATTATCAGTAAAAGACATCCCGAGATTTCTGTTAAACTAACCCTGTCGTTTACCCGCAATCGTTCGGACCAGGTTGCGAAGGCTTAGTATGTTATTTATTTTAAATTTCGGATTCTATTGAAAGAAATGGCAAGTTACATGCCTGCACTTCTCTACGATATAATAAGAATGTTGTTATTCTTGCTGATTCTTTTCTTAAATTCAAGTGAAGGTAAGGATTTTTCAGTTGGTTTTGTGTTCTGAGTTTAGTGTCATGTCAAACATTTATGAACCTGCTTCTGAAATTAGAATTGACCCTAAAAGTAATGTCGCACTGGGATTAAACTGTTGGCTTAAAGCACCTTCCAGGCAAATTCGCAGTTTACGAGTTCGATTCGTGTTTTAAAAATATATTCAGATTGAATTGCACCGTTTTAAATATCAATACAAGCTTATCATCAAATATCTGTCTGTGCGACAAAAAATTCTTCACTTCTACCGCGAGTCAAAATAGAATTAGCTAATATAAGAAGTATTCATCAGAGACTTTCTAAGCCTTTGAAATAAAATTGTTTTGCATCGCCCTAAAACCCAAACATAGTAAAAACATACGGTCACTAGATGAATCACCTATTAGACCTTTGACGGAGACCGGTTAGGATTATCTAATGACGGCAAAAATATGGTTCGTCTCAGTATAAGTGCAATGATTAATTTAAGTAGTATTCAATATTCTTCCCTTAACTATACTGACAGTTAGATGTCAGAAATTTAATCGTGAGTCTGAACTGAGATAAGTATGAGAAAACTATCAATTTTTTGCCTATTTTTCATTTAGTATTAATTTTATTAGATAGGAGTTGCACGCGTTTTTATCATCCGACTTGTAAGTCTCCCCTTATTTGCTTGTGAATTAAGCTTTTTTTCCCTTTTATTCCCAATTATTAAAAGCTGAGTGCGTTCTTAGATTAACTTATGCGTCCACGCCAAACATTTAGGAACATCTTAAAGTTCTCGGTCGCGAATCAACCTGATAGAGTACCCTGAGGCTAAGCCCTCTCTTGCACAATTAAGCTAGTAATCTGAATGGCTATTAAAACATAGACTGGACCAAGGAAATAAGAAATGATCTACTCTCTTAGTAATTTTCACAAACTCTCCCTTAATCCGACCGCCATCGCTAAGGAACAAACAATTCAGAGTTACACCTGTGACAAGATTATCACGTGACAAATCATGTGACCACAATTAGCTAAACCAATTTTGATTCCAAAAACGTGTCATTTTGAATCTTCTACTTCACTATCCAACTGGCCTCAATTGTAAAAAAGGTGGCACGATAACGCTTTCTGCTGGAGAAATATCTGTTCATTGAAAAGCGCAATTCGTTTTCCCAAAGGATAGTGATTTATCAGTTAAATTGCGCTATGTAGTGTTTGAACATCCGATCCTTGGCCTGGATCCGTGGATTGGATTGTGTAACCATACAGGTTTATTTGTTTGTTTTTTGCTTGTTTTTTTGTCCACTGACAGAGTTTAACATTTGATTTCAGGCGTCCCGAGCTCTCATATCGTTCAAGAGCTCGAGTACGATTTATTTCACTCCTACGACAAAAGTGTGCTTCCCAAAACAACTTTAGAGAAGGGTGTTGTAGTCACATTGGATTTGGCGTTGAACCAGATCATAGATGTGGTAAGTAGTTTAAAAGCTAACACTAATATCAACTGATTGAGGTCATATGAGGGCTTGCCATTCTGTACTTGTACAGGGCCGTAGCCAGTATGAGGCGAACCGAGGCACTCGCCTCGGTAAAATTTTACCAAATACTGTCGATTTTTATTTTTTTTTTATCAGACTGATAATATTAGAAGATTTCATACGGCTGATTTCGTACAACGGACCGTGTGTTCGCCTCGGTTGTAGTTTCTTCCTGGCTACGGCCCTGCTTGTAGAGCCTCATTAGCAACTAATGTTTACCAATACGGTCCACAATTTAGAGTTGGTGAAGGATTCAATCAATCCAAATTATCCCGGGAGCCAAAGAGCATCCGATCGAAACTCCTGTACTTGGGCCACTGAGCATTGTCTCTAACCAAACTAACGTTATTTATAGAGCCGTTGACACCATGACAGTTCTACAAACCAGGTCTCCAACTAACTTGAGACACTTTCTAGATCGAATTGGAATTGGAAATGTTGCTTTTACCCCCCGTGTAAAGGAATCCAGATTGCGGAATCTGGGAAATTTTTACTTGTGGAATCCGGAATACCCTCAAGGAGTCCAGAATCCCTCTAACAACGATTGGAATCCAGAATCCAAGTTTAAACAACAAATACTGGAATCCAGTACCTTGGAATCCGGAATCCACGGCGTGGAATCCAGAATCCAAGACTGTCCTAGATTTCCTTATATGGGGCAATGCTTTTGGTTTAGACGGGAAAACAGGAATACCAGTAAGAAATACCTCTCGGCCGAGCAATGAACAGGACCCTCAACACACTCAACTCTGAGTAACTATATAGTGTACGCTGGGACTCGAACCCAGGCCACATTGGTGGGAGGAGTCAAGAGGTAATCGTCATCACTGACTGCGTCATCTCAGCTGCTTTCTAAAACTGAATTCATTGAACTAAGCTGTAACTTTTTTTTCATCCATTGCAGAACAAGCGAGCTCAAACAATGACTGCTGTAATTTGGGTGCGGCAGGTAACAAAGAAATACGCCAAATTTGGTTTCTCAACTGAGTTGTCTGAGTCACCGTCAGAGCAAAGGGCTAGCAATCAAACGTCACTTTCTCAGTTTATTTCAGCGGGAAATATATTGTCTTTTATGAAATCAGTTGATAAATCCAAATTATGTGTTTCAATCACCTATACTACCAACGTAGCACCATAGTACTGTTTCTTTTCTAACCCCTTCATAGAAATATGCTTAGAGTACGTGCTAGTTCCTAGTTTAACAGATCTTAGTTGTTCCCCTTTTAACTCCTCGCAGAGATTAAAGGAAAATCTTCAGATGCATAAAATCAGATTTCTTTATGTAAAGTACAGAGAGTTAAATAGTACTTAATGCAACCGTTTAGTTGAAATGGGTTGATCTCAATGGTAACACCATAGCTTGGACTTTGGCTTTGGTTTTACTAGGCTTTCAGATTCGACGGGAGCAGACTCCACCCCTAAAAATTTCACCTAGGGGAAATTTCACCTAGACTACGAGGAAAACATTCCAATAATTAGTAAAGGAGAAAGCAACGGTGAAAGTGAACAAATATCAGCCTCTTTGTCCATTGATCAAACTTAAACAAGACATCTCAAGGTTCAAATCTTTGTTGATGCAACATAATAGTCCGCTTATTGACTGTAAATGTTTTATCCATAAATCTATAGTATTGGAGTGACCACAGACTTAAGTGGAATGCTTCTGATTATGATGAAGTGACATCTATTGTGACTCAAGCCAGTCATTTATGGCTTCCGGACATAACTCTCTACAACAAGTATGTATAGAACACGTGCTTGTTAAGGTGATTATAAATAACTAAAATGGGTCAGTTCAATGAACTTTTGCAACTTGTTATCAGTACCTATGTTGCTAACAAGAGAATTCCAGGCAAATTTTGTTGTGAAGGCTGATGTTTTTCTCGTGATTCATGGCTTGAAAAAGTGTCCTTGTCAAAGGTTTGTTAAACCATAGTCCTGTTTTTATTGTTGTTGTTGTTGTTTCTGTTGTTTCATTCTTGTTTTCTTCGATACTCGACAGTTGGAAGCAAAATCTCTCCGTTTTTCTAGTGACAATGGAGTTGAGAATATTGCAAATATTGATCCCTTTTTCGATGCTATGAGTAGATTTGCAAAAAGCATTATGAATCCAAAGCTACTGTGGTGAACACCCTGCTAATAGGTAACTTTGGTTTCAACTGTTAAGGGCGGCGTTTTATTTGAGGGGGGAATTAAATTTATAATCATGTAAAGATTGAGAATTGTCTTACATTTTACGCTTAATAAATTTTCTTGGGAGTAGTTAATTCTGTCGCTTGTTTTCGTCTAGTGCAAAGGATGATTATAATATCGACAAGGAGTCTTACCACAGTCTGACGATATCCTCTGATGGAAACATCTCACGATTCTTTCCGACTATTTACAAATCTTCTTGCAAACTAGATGTCACCAATTTTCCTTTTGATGATCAGGTAACCCACCAAATCAGTACTGAACAGGAGCTCTAAGAAATTTAGGGGGCAATTGGGGGCAATTTAAGCAAGCCCGGCCGCCCGGTTAGCTCAGTTGGGAGAGCACCGGTCTGCTGAGCGGGAGGTAGCCAGGTTCACGCCCTTGCAGGACTAGCCTATGCCAGGCTCTCAGTTAGTATAGTGGGGACGTACTAAACGAGCAAAGCGAAAATAAGACGCGCGACTTGGCAAAGGGGGCGGTGGCGGCGGGAAAAATGGGCCGTCTCTCCTCTTTTGTATTATTTTGCGCGCCCTGGCGGGACTCCAGATATCTGATGTAGTAGACAGCGTGTTTATTATTCTTGTCTCGGTTTTCTTAATATATGTAATACACTTTGCGAGAGGTTCGTGAACAAGTCTAGAAATAGCGCGAGGATACAGATAAACTAAAAGAAGGATACACCTAAACTGACTTCCTTTGGAATGAAGGTGTGGTTGACGGACAATGTTCCTTACTTAGGTCGAATCTTCAAACCACAACTAGAGCTACAACTTTGGCCTGGCCTCAAAAGTGAACACGAAGGAGAAAAGACGAAGTAGCCAACAGATTTGAATGTCGCTTATAGCAAATCAACTGAAACTAATGTCCTGTTTACCTCACACAACTGAACTAGACAAAGCACATCTGGGTAGTGGTCTCAATATTTTAGACTAACAAAGAATGTTATGTCAGAAATTTACTTTCTTATCGACATTTCTCTTAGCCTTGACCACCAGTACAGATCTCAAGGTCGACACGGTCAAGGTTAATAAATTTGCAATTTAAAAAAAACATACCTATACTTAGTACCATCCCAAGAAAAGCTAGATTTTAGTTTTATTTGGGATTGATTTGATGAAGTAAATCGGCAATCGACAATGTACGACAGTGTCTTTAGATGTTAACCGCTTCATAAATACGTTGCTTAAAAGGAAAAGGGGGGATCCAGGCCCCTGGCCTCCTCTTCCTTAGGCCTTTTCCGATTTTCTGAGGAAAAAGCCCTGGTGACGAGATTGTTTGGAACAAGGCGCGTTAAAAGGCGAAGGGTGCGTTCCTTTACACATCGACTACGTGCGTTATGGTAGCCAATTTATTCTAATTCATCCACTCATTTGATAAAATCACAATCAGTTTTTACTCCCACACTGACACCGCTCAACAGAGTAGAAATTAACCCCAATTATCATCCAGGCACTTCTTCTTTCAAAGGGATAACGGTCATGACTAGTGCGTGTTTGCAAATTAATTTGCTCTCTTGTACTTTCTCAGGTCTGCACACTCAAATTGGGCTCCTGGGCCTACAATATCTATGAAATGGATCTCAATAGTAAAGGAAACGGCGACATCAGTTCATTTATACCGAACGGAGAATGGACTCTACAGAGCATGCCTTCCAGAAGACACGAGACCAAGTTTCGCTGCTGTCCTCATCCGTACGTGTTCCTCACATACGACATACACATCAAGAGAAGATCGCTTTATTATGTGTTGAACTGTTTCATGCCCTGTTTGATTATGATGGCATTGACAATCCTCTCTTTTTATTTGCCATCAGAGACAGGAGAGCGCATGGGTGTCGGTATAACCGTGCTGTTGTCGTTAAGTATCATACAGCTTATCTTGTCCGATTCACTTCCGCCCACGTCCGAAGTGCCGCTGATCGTGGTATACTACGGGCTCACTATGTTAAACATTTTTATGTCGCTAGTTTTCTCGTGTATTGTTCTTACGTTATTCCACCAGTCTCCATACCCATTACCCCACTGGGTCAGGCTTTTCGTATGCCACTGGGGCTCCAAACCCCTGCGATTGCACAATGAATGGAATCAAATTAAAGAGAAGAGAAAACAACTGGAAAGAAAATTAAAATCTGCTTCCAATACAATGGCATTTGAGTGTGCAGTCAACTGGATACCAGAAATGTCGCTGCCTTCCCCCGGGCCCACTGCCACTTTGCTAAACAGCCACGAATCCCGTGACAAATTTAGCGACCATAAAAATGACTGTACACTGACGAAAAAATTACTGGAGGAGGAACTGGAGAACGGACTTCGAGAGGAATGGAAATTTGCCTCGCGCGTCATCAATAAATATTTCATGTGGATTATTATATCTGCGATCACAAGCAACGCTTTGTACGTCATTCTTATGGCGCCCAGTGGTAATCTTCTATGAATCAACTGGCCGGCTAAAAAAATGCCAGGGGGAATGAAAAATAGCATGGTCATGTTACACAGCCAATGGTTTCGTTTGAAAATAACTCTCTTGTGAGGATTCAGCTTGTGTCATAGAGGCAAGCAAATCAAATTTAAAAGAAGACGTTCAAAAAAGCAGAAATACTTTCTATACGTTACCGTAGATAATGAACAGGGCACTTAGTTTCGATTTTTCGTATTTCTAAATAAAAAAGAACTAAAAGAAATACGAACTTAAGCTTTGTCAACATATGTACAGAAGATTTATTAGATATAGGATAGAAGAGAGTGGAAAAAACAAAGCTAGAAGTACCTTTACACGTAAACCCATGAGTTCTTCATATATGGTAGTTTAATGTACCCCTACCCATAAACCAGCCCGTTGACCAGGCTTACGGGCTTATTTGCACCTTGCGTGGTCATGGACTATATGTAATTGTAAGACAAACAACAAATTCGGGTGTTTCTCACTATTGGTTCCCTGTTGTGGTGTGGTTATTGTTTAGTGTCTTTTCAATTTTTTTGTATTACGTCATTTGGTGATTGCACCCGTCTGACCGCAACACCAAGAAACTAACACAAATTCCAAAGCCTATATCCCTATTTATATCCCTCCCTTGGGATACAACTAAGTAACGTAAACGATTCTCGCTGATGAAGTAAGAGCGTTTCAAATGAAACATTCAATTTGTTTATATTTTTTTGTTGTGAGGCTTGGAATCTTCCCCAGAGCAGAAGAACAATCTTTTCGGTATCAGTAGTATTTTCTTTTTTAATTTCACTTTAAGAATTTTAATTTGCAATCATCTTTGCACGTAAAATCTAAATATTCCTTTTCTTCTTACTTGTATTATTTTTGCTAATGAGTTTTAAACTGTTTTGAATGGGTGATTTTTTATATTTTGCGGAAGTAGTTTTTTAAGATTTCTCCAGTCTGGATTTTCTTACTGGAATTATTTTTTCCGCAATTCTAAAAAATTACGTTAAGAATTTTTTTGCGTTTTATTAGATCCAAAGTGCAAAAAACCCTAAATATTTGAAAATAAAATACTATTGTCTTTCTACTTAATTTAATTTTGTCTCATTCTCAGCCCTCATGGCTATCATATAACTTGTTCCCAGATTCTCTCACACCTTATTGCTACTTCAAACTTCGCGGCTCTTTAATTTCTTGTTTTTCGCGATTGTAAAAAAATTGCGAAAAAAAATCCTCGCGAAATTTAATACCCATAAAGAAAATTCAAAAAACACTGTCATATTATAGCAACGATATGTATCGACAAACACAAATTGCGTTCTGGTTTTACTGGTAAGCTCCATTTTGTGTCTTCCCTTGTGTAATGACGTTAGTTTTCAAAGATTGCACACATATTGCTTGTTCCAGATCATCTAATTTTCTTGAAGGTTCAGACTTTTAAAAAAGAGAAAGTGAATTTGAAATTGCTTAAATCGCGAAATTTAATGCCCTTTTTTTTCACTTTTACTTGTTAAAATGGCCAAAATAAAACCCCGCGAAATTAAGTACCAAGAAGGTACTCGTTCTCCCGGAGCGAGAGAAACCTGGGATTGAGGTTGGTCTCTTTGTGTTGACGACCACACGGACCAGGGACGTAGCTAGGAGCGGGGGGGGGGGGGGGTAGGCCTTCTTTTGAGCAAACAACCTACAATATTCAGGTGGCGAAAACGCCATGACAATATCTTGGCCGTAAAAGCCATTGTTGAAAAGCCCACTTTTTTAAAATTTGTGTTTTTGTAAAGTATTTTCGTCAACGGCTCTTGTCTTTAGTTAATATGGGCCTTCATGCCAAAACTGTAACATTAAGTAAAACATGCACGGCGTGGAGGTCGACATGACAATCTGGTGTGTAGCCTCTGTGACCCCCCCTTTGAAAAATCCTGGCTACGCCCCCTGCGGACGACAATCAAACCTCGCCAAAAAAAAATGAATTTGCGTCCTTTTAAACCATATCGGGGTCAATATGTCAAATGTAGACGATTTGGAGTTGAATCCTTAAGGACTATATCCAGGTTAAAAAAGAAATTAGAGTTCGTCGTCGTACGTTCGTCTTCACGTCCTCCATTAAACGTCGAACTAGAACTTTTCACCCCGTAGTCATGCAATGAACGTCAAAGGAATATGCTAAAAAGTATGATGTACGCACAGAGCTGTTGTCACAGTGTTGCTTATAAAAACCAATTGTTTTTTGACGTTGTCGTTATCGTGCAAGAAAAGAATGCAGATCCTGATTTATACATCCAACTCAATTTATATTTCTTGTGAAAGCCAAAAAAAAAACGTAAAAATGTAATCAGACTTCTTTGTGTCATTATCGGCTCCTTTTTGGACTTATAATTTTTACAGATACGTGAATTGATGGAAGCATGCGCATTTACTGGTACTGATCCAACACCCTGACGTAATTGTTTTCAAAAACCACCGTTTTCAAAACGGCATTTTCAAAAGTCTCAAAAGATTCGTTTTAGTGGCCATTTTCACCGCACCAGAAACGTGTGGGCAGTAAGCCAAATCGAAGAAAAAAATTTCCTTTTTCAAACAAAAAACGGTTAGGTGTGGACGCGGTGCCAATCGAAAGGGACTAGCCTGCGAGACAGAGCAGATGCCTTTCATCATGAAGTCATTCAAAACGCGACTATGGAAAAGAAGCGCTCTAGACACCACAAATGGTAAACGACCAAAGGGACTCAAGTATCTGAAAGATAAGTCACAAATCGCCTCAGGTTAGTCTGGATAGTATTTTAGAAATACATCGCGACTTACCGAGTATCTTGAGGATTTTGCTGAAGGTCCTTGAAACAGTAACGTGTGGAAAAGATTCCATTTCTCGAGATACTTTAATACAGTGAAAATACATGGGTTTTCACTATATTATACTCCCTACCGACTCGAACTACTGAAAGATTCTGGAAAGATTCCGATTAAAAAGAGAGATAACTAACCGTAAACTAATTGCAAAGAAAATAAACGATGGTAGGTAAAACGAAACGCGAGGAAAGGAAAACAAACTTTTATCTTTAAAGACAAGTGCTCTTGACCTGTAATTATAAATGAACGTATTCTGATCTCCCTCAGGAAATCTAGTGTTGTTTATTAAAGAATCGGCAGTCAATGAAAAAACCAACAATCACAACAGCAGATTAAGGAAGTTTAGAACGTAAAATATTAACAAGTTTTTGAGAAAAATGGATGTTACTCGTTGTTACGTTAGTTTTTAAATATACACTTTGGATACGATCTAGGTCGTTTTCTAAGGGGGAGGTGGGGGGGGGGGGTGGGGGGGGAGCACTTGCTTTATAATCTTAGATTTTCCGTGTTGATATAAAACTGTCAACGGTCTTACAATACGAATACAAGCTCTAGTTTATAAAATGACAAATACTGTGACAATATCCATCTGATGACGAACTTAACTCTGAACTTGGGCCAAAGCTCTATCGAACAGCGTATTTTTAACAGCTTCTGGTAGTCATTATCGGTAGTCCGCTTTAAAAACGTCAGCTTAGGTGACGAGCTGATATTGAATGCGTTTTCTGTTCAGTCGGACGTGATTCCCTGTACTTCCAGTCAGAGGTCAAAAAAACAGCGACCGATCAGCGTGAAATGTTGAATGACACAAAAACATTGCTTTTTATTCGAAGTTTTCCGCAACTAATAGTACTTTATATGAGCAATTAACATGTTTGCTGAGAAAACATTACATAAACTCAACGAGAACTCTTCAGGTTGAGTCGTTAGCATTCAACAATAAGCACCTTAACGCTTTTAGTTGGCAAGAAATGAAGCTTATGAATGCTTTGACAACCGTATTAACATTCTGACTAGAATGAAAACTATTTCAGTGGAAATAACAGTAGCTTCGCCCCTAAGAGGTAATAAGCCACAAAACATCAATTCAACTTTTGTAACAGCAACAAAATCAATCAGTGCATGAACAAATCTTCAAAACAGAGGTGGAAAAGACTCAAAAATTGCAGTGGAACGTTTTGCAAACAGCGGAGCTCACAAGGTTGTTTTTAAGTACTAAAACAGGCCTGCTAAGAAAGTAGGCATCATCAATAGTGTCTCGCAAAAGAGATTATCCTCTAATATTATGTCTTGTTCGGGTTCAAAAAAGATGTTAACGTCCAGAAGAGCAAATATCCATCAATAGAGGAGTTTCATAGCGGAACACAACAGTTATTGGAGTTTAAAGACCAAGGCGTTGGTTGCTACATTCTTGCAATTACAGGCGGCTTCGATGCTTGTACTAAATATGCACTTTTTTCCGTGTCGCGGGAGTTTAAGCCCTGCTCGTTTCCGCTCTCTCGCTCTCTTATTTTGGAACCAGGTAACCACTTGCTGTTTTCTCAAGCCTAAAAGCTTAGCGAGCCACGTCCCAGAAGATGGCGATAAATGTTGTTTGAACTTGAAATTATTTTCAAGAGTTTCACATTGAAATTCTGAAAATATTGTTCTTTTGTTTGCTCTTGAAGGAACAGCTAATCCCTCGCAAGGATTACCAGATTTAGCCGGCGATGATTTCCGGGAATTGAGTTCAGGCTCTTTATTGAAGAAGTCTTCTACGAACCTTTCCAGTTTAAGAAGAGGAGGACCACTTGGCTGTGTGCACGAGGAGTGTCTTCCCATTAATTCGTCGAAAGGCGAGGAAGGTTTCCCTCGTGAATTTCGTGAAGACACCACGGGATTAAAAGCACTAACTGAGTTGCTGTTCCTGTTGATCGTATAGCGAGCCATCCCCCGCTCAGATCTTTTACTTTGGTGTAGCGTGCAGAAATGACTTATTATTTACTTAGACTCGTTTATTCAGGTGACTTCAAGTGTTATCGAGTCCATCGATTAAAGTTGCGCTCGGCTATCAGCTCTCTAGGGGAGAACACGCAATTCCAAGGCCAGCTGTAAAACAAAAAAACGCCCAAACAGTTCAAGCCTGTTCACCCGTGACAAGAAATGTGGTGAGAGAGATTTACAGATATCTGTTGACACTAATCTGTAATAAAAATAAGCCGCGATAATCCCCTTCAATGTATCTACTGATACATTTTTTGGCTATGTTTTTAAAATTTTTATATGCTTTTCAATAACGCGACGAACAAGGGAAGGATCGACTCCACCCGTAGATTCATTTCGTACATTATGTATGTTTTCTCTATAACTATTTTTTGCCGGAACATTTTCTCCTCAGTATGTACAACCTCTAGCTATTTTTGTCTCAAATAAAACTTGAATTTTAAGGCTAGACTAATGAGGAATGCGATAAGAAATGGAATCGTAAACATTTAAATATACTCGGAGTTGAAAAGCAGTAACCTCTGACTTGTCTCATCAGAGTGTGTAATACTGTCTATATGTTTTAGTTGCCTGGATAGTGTAATAGACTTGTACGTAGCCGTTCTTTGGGTGGTCTGTAGCCGTTAATCCCCAGCATGGGGCGTGGCCAGCTGCTTTTCTCACAAGAGAGGAAGGGTACAAGAATTGTTCTTATATAGGTAACCAAGTAATTCAGGATTACCGTCAAATCTCCAACTAGCGCTCCCTCAAGGTTAAAAACAGAAAATAAGCGCTCTCTACATAACAGCGCCCCTACCATTCCCAAGAAAGAGAAACTCCCTGATGTAAAATGCCATAGAAGTAGAAAGGAAAAATTTCAATACCAGAGCATAGAGCAACTAAGAGGAAACAGGACCTTGAGAGCGACTACACAGAGAATTGCGTTTATTCTCGGCTAACAGTTGTACATTCCAGTCAACCGTTACAGTTTGTGTGTGTGTTTTTAAAATAAAGACGACAATGGCATTTTAAGACCGAAATTAAAAATGAAAAACGAAATAAGCGCCCTCCCTCATTTGAATAAATGCTCCGCCACCTTCTCTACTCGGAGAATTGAATAAATGTACGGTGGAGCTGCAAAACTTAAGGTGGAAAGAGAGTGGAGTCGTTACCAAAACGTTCGCAGAGTCTCAAAAATATCAACAAAAATTATACACTTAAGAAAAGCACCTGAAATGAACTCCGCGGCCTCAAAAACGAGCCAGCCTAGGTACATGCCTGTATTTAATGTGAAACCATCACTTCAAAGCTTTTATTTGCCCCATGGATGTACTGTCTCATAAAATTAAAATAAAATTGAGATTTGCTAATCAGTCTAGATGTCCACCTGTTGTTCAAAACACTTGCAACATTGCAATAGGTAAATACTTTTATAACAACTACCAAGGAAACTTTAAAGAAAAAAGTTCGGGTGTCACAAAAACTAAAATAGGACAACCTAAACCATTCACTAAGTCCAGGACTTGTCACTAATGTCACAGCCTTGCCTCTCAAGATCTGAGATCCACCAGCTTGCCTTACAACCTTAAGGAGATCACTTGTGTAAACAGAAGTAAGACCTTATTGCAAAGTTCTTCTTTTCACAGTGGAAGGTTATCTTTGAGTAATTTAGCTGGGTTTACCAACAGACATCGGTAGCGTTTTTTAGTCTCTCTCTAGCTGTTTTTGCGTTTTTGTCTTTCCTATAGAAAGAGAGAAAAGTGAAATTTCCTGCCTTAGATTTGACACAAGGTCTAAGTGGCAGGAGAGGTGTAACAACCTTCATTCTTGAACATTATATCACTCTGCCTTCAAGGGTACAAACAAATGAAGCCTTCCATAACGTCAGCACATTTGTCTTTGACTGATGTGGTACAAGAAAACACAGCGCACTGTAGCATCGCGCCATAAGGTTAGCTGATTATATACATGTATCACATGTATGTATTACCATAATTATTATTATTACATAGTCTTTTAGGGTATTATTATTTTTAGCAACTGTGCATCTTAAATTTTTCTCCCAGCTGGTAAAATGCAGTTGAACTGTCTTCCTGGGGGAAAAAAAAAGAAAAGAACCTTGTTGTTACTGCTAGATGAAAACTGATCAACTACTGAAGTTTTTTGAAGTGTAAAGTAACAAGCAGTCATGCATTAATATCCCCCACCCCTTCTAATTTAAACTGACTTGGATTATACTTTGTCAATGTAAATACAGTAACTAAAAATCCAGTTTCGATAGACTGTTCACAGTCTCCTATTTTCCAGTAAGATCGTCAAGATCAAGTGCTTTGTGTTATGGGCAGCCATCTTGGATAAACCCTGATACCCATCCCTAGGTACGTAAGTGAACCAAGCGCTCAATCCTGAAAATCTTACACACACACACACAAAAAAAAACCCAGAGAAATGTGAACAGTCTACAGTTTCAGTTTAAATACATGTATTACAAGGAGAAAGGTTTCTCATCTAATGATAATCAATCTTTACTTGTTATTGTTGTGGTTGTTCTTTTTTTCTTTTTTTTATCCTTGCTACAGGTGTAAACTTGTACAAACTAGTTTTTTTTTCTTTTCTAGAATAACACATTCATACATTCATTACCTCCAGCAGCTGTACAATCCATTCAGCAGAAGTTGTTATGTAGAAGATAGTGTCATTAGATACTCCAGAGCCTTTTCTCTATCATTATCAGCAGCTTTTAAGCTTTCATGAATATTTTCCTCTTTAAAACCATATTCTTTAAAAGTTTTCACCAACTCAAGAAATTCCACTGCCTACAATAACATAAGATAAAATAATTTTAAGATCAATTCATTCTTCAGTATTACTATGTGTAAAGAAAAATTAGTCAGCTTTTTTGCATGTTTTCTGCCAGAAAGACCCAAAACTGCTACAGTATAAGTGCATTACAGCCAATTTGAATGAAAAGTATAAGGAATTCATCTGTTACAAATCAACAATTAATGTAAAACATTACCTTAGCTTTCTCTGAGTTAAATACAAGAGCAACTTCCACAGAATCAGCTGGATAGTTTTGTTCACACAGTTCATTTACGGTAATTAGAAATTCAAACACCTGCAAGATAGTAGAAAATTCAGGCTGCTGTTTGATCAGTCAGTAGTGTGTTAAGTATTATATTTATATTTGTGTTGTATCAATAAACCAAAAACTTTTAAATCACTGTCTTGTACAGTCCCATTCAAGTGAACTAAAATAATTTCTAAGATTTCTTCTGAAGAATGAGATACAATAAATTATTACAAAAAATTATTATTATCTGAGTCTCATATGTACAGTCTAATATGTCAGTATCAGAAACCTTGAATCAAGACCACCGACACTGATGGTGACTGTTGAGACGCATTACAGTGTGAATGTTTGTTGGCTGTGGATGTTTCCTTTTTATTGTAATGTTTTGTTTAAACAATTAGTTCTTTTCAAAATAATACAGGTGAAAAAAAAAACCAGACACACAAATGATGGTTTAGTTGCTTAAATTAATCATTGTCTGTGAAGATACCTATGGTTATAACATTTTCTGTCTTGTCTTCTCTAGTGTGAGGTGGAGAGTTTTTCACTGTCGACAGTACCACTTACAGTGGAACCTCAATTTAACGAAGGGCCAAGGGACTGACAAAACTTGTTCACTATAAAGAGGTTTTTGTTATATCGAGGTTCTTTTTCATATATTTTACTATTATTGGGCTAAAGAAAATTGTTCGTTATATCGAGGACTTTGTTATATTGAGGTTTGTTAAATCCAGGTTCCACTGTACCACACACCTCAATTCACCTCCAGACTAGTTGCTGAAACTGTCTAATTGTACCTGACCATGTCACTAAAAAGGGGAACAAGCACAGGGAATGGGAAAATGAAAAATGGGAACAAAACCAACTGGAATCCCAGCCCAGCTCTTAGTAACTTCATTTCCAATACTCTGTTTTGTTCGCATTCTTTTATTTTTCCTGTTGCCTGTGCTCAATCCTCACTCCCTGTTTGCCTGCTTACCTCCTTATCATTAGTTCCAAGTCTCTGTACAGCTCTGGCTACCCGAGGAGCTGGGAAGCCCATGCTAATAATATTCCTGGCATAAGATTGTTCTTTATCTGTTAGGACAGGCCAGGGATCAGCCAGAGAGGATTGATAAGAGGTTTGCCTGCTAAGAGTTTCATCACATGGCTTTCCAATAGGTGGCAAAGGAGAAGGAAAGTGACCTCCGGGTATCTGAAAATGAAGGCAAAATACTCACACTTGTTACTTCCAACTTAACGTTGAAAACATCAGGGTTCAAACAGATGTTAAGATGCAAAATTTAAGCCTTTTATTTCTATCTTAATTAACCCTTTTTGCTGTGTTTGCACTAGCAGAATTCATAAGACCTTGAAACAAGTCACCCGTGGAGAAGAGAAGAGGGGGAAGGGGGGATTGCCAATAATGACCTCTGTTATACCTCAGCAAGCGTCATCAACTGAACCTTGACTGCAAATATTCTGGATCATTGCCAATACTAGAAAGTTCAGCTAAATTATCATAGACATGTGAGGATATGAAAATATTGAATATTCCAACTACTGGACAAACAACCAAACCAACCTGGACTTCGGGAGATCTTGGCATATTCCACTGTTGATCTATAGTAGTAGGTGCACCATATTGTTTGTATTGTGTGTTGCTATTCCAGCTATTCATGCCTGGATACTGTCCTTGGCTAGGAGCAACACTACTTGGAAAGCTATTTATTCCTCCTGGTAGTGAACTACTAGTTGTACTACTATATACAGGCATTGGTAATGTTTGTTGTCCTTGCTGTTGTTGAGGAACTGGTGAAGGAAAATTCTGACCAATAGGTGGCAACAACCCTCCTCTCGAAAAAGGTCTGTTTGTATTGGATAATGAAGTATTTTGAAAAGTATTACTTGCAGGAACTGCAGCTGCAGGAGCTACACTAGCTGGTTGTGAATCTCCAATATCCACCAATATTGAACTTGCCTCTGTACCAACATTAGTCACAGGCATGCCTCTAGAACTAAGAGATGCTGTAGCCTCACTAGCGATATGAAGACCAGAAATATCAACTAATGAATTCCCTGAGGGAGACACGTTGTTTGTTTGAGATACATTGTTTATAGTTGCCAAAGGAGAAGCCATGCTGGGTGCTGAATTTTCTGATGTAGTTGCTGGTAAAGCATTGGGTTGAAGGACATTCTTAAGTTCATCCATGTCATTAATTGTTTGTAATTCTACTAGCTCAAATGGAGTTGAAGTATCACCTTCAAAGTCTGAAATATCAAACGCGTTTTTGCCTTTCCCACCAAAACTGTCTTTCTTCTTATGCCCTAATCCAGGAGCCACAACAGGTTGGAGGATTTCACTTCCAACATTAGAAAAAACTGAGTTATGATTTGTGGCTGTATCTGTAGTGTCCACAGATGCACTTGTAACTTGAGCTTCGGTGGAAGAAATTTCTGGTTGTTCCTGTTTTGAGGCCTTTAGTGCCTCAGACTTGGAAACAACATCTTCTTCAAGCCCGAAGTCATACTAAAAAAGACCATAAAGATAGTGTATAATATTGATTTGAAGTCAAGTCAGCTCCTATAACCAGCAAACATACGGTGGAAATACTGTCAAACATTATAGATTGAGAATATCTTTGAGTGGGCTTACAAAACTAAAAATAAAAGAATTAAACCTTTCTCTATTCTAAAGTGTTATTGTTGTTATCTACAATCTGTCCACACTGTCAACTACAGTCTAAGATTAAAGAAAGCTTTATTATCCAACTTACTGTTAAACTTAGTACACCTGAGGGATCCTTCTGTTGCCATCCAACAGGCAGAGTTACCTGAAAATGGTTTTACATTATGTATATTATACAAATGCACATATTATATTGTACTAATGTTCAGGGCTGTCATGCAGGGCTGGGGGCCACGGGATTTCCCCCAGCTACTACAAGGGTAACTCCTGCCTACTTTCATAAGAAACAAAAGGGAAAATGAACGAAAAAACAAAAAATCCAAGCTGTTTAATTCCCTACTAATTGCATAAACCTGGTATCTTAAAATCTTAACAAACAGCCCTGAGTGTTCACTGCCACATTCAGAGACAAAAATAAATAGCTAACTCAAGAGGCATCAACAAAAACTTGGATTAAACCACACTGGATCAACCCCTGTAACTCTCTCAACAACAATATTAAGGGTTCACGGCTGGATCTGATCTGATCTGATCCTATCCAAGTTTTGTCAATGGCCCAAAATCAAGGGTATACATGTACTAAAGGCAGTAAAGGGGTGACCCCTAGCGCAATTTCAAGAGCCCAGGTCGGAGTAGCTCCCATCACAAAACTGAAACCTAAGCAACATGCTTGTGTAAGTCCTTCCTATTAAAAATTCCTGTCTATAACGCTGTAAATAACTGTGATACATTATTGATAATAGAAAGATACACCTGGGGATCGATTCAAGAAAGTTCTGTTAAAAACAAAGCCACCTATTGTATACGATAAATAAGCTTGAATTAAGTAGTTTAGAAAGAGAAAAAATAATGGAAAGGAACCGATATAAGAACAAGATCTTTTCATACTTTACCTTTTTCGGTGGTCTGAATTTTTCGCCGATTTTAATTTCTACCCCTTGAAGCGAATGAAACTCCGCATGATCTGTGAAATGGAACCAAATAAAACATCAAATCTTCGATTAACCGAGAACGTCAAATGTCATAAACCTCCTATCTTATATTACATTGTTGTAAGCTAATAGTTTTACTGGCCGCACTGAAGCTATGCAAAAAAATATTTTGATAGCGAATGGAAGACGGTCAGCAAATTCGTGCAATTTAGATTGACGACTGTCTGTACGTGAAACCATCAAATAGAGGAAATCTATCTTTTCGGGTGAATAGTGTGCAGAAGGAATAAGGAATGAGTTAAACTTACGGTTACCGCTCTTTCTAAATGTCTTTTGAAACGACGCCATTAAACCAGCTTGTGATGAACCAAACAGTAACAGGCGAACTTAGACAACAAGATTGTCGTCCGCCATATTGCACCTTTCCGGGAATGATGTCATTGTGCTTGCACGAGCCTGCGTTGTTCTTATCTCTGAACCTTATTATGAAATAGTTATTTTAAGCGTTTGTTCACGCAAATAAAAATGTCATTTCAATTTCATGATATTCCTCAAAACAAAAGAGCTAACTGAATAAAGCAACACTACATTTCCCTCTTCTTTCGCAGACAGCTTTCCTCTCCCCTCCCTGCATAGTCATAAGGAATTTCCTATTTCATTTCCACCCTACCCAAAGGAGTCTGAAATTGCTCAGTTTTTTGTTGCCATAGCGAGTGATAGTCGCCATCTTGAAAATCGAGATGTCTCTGAAAGTAGTGCAATAATGTCAAAGACAGAGAGGCTTTATCAGCTAGAAAGACCTCCATTCACTTCTGTAAGTTTAATATATTGACTTTTTGTTGTGGTTTCAGCTTCTTGCACGGGCGAATTAAAATGCATGAGGGTTTGTACAACGAAAAGTAAAGTTTACTTATTTTCTGACATTAGTTTCTTGATTTCATTAACAGAGAGACTTTCATGCCAGATTTACACATCTTGCTGGTCCTTTAAGTCTCTTTGAACCAGAGGACAACACAGGTACATGTTAGTGAGACTTGGATTATTCATTGAAGTTTTTACTTATGAGGGACATATGAATAAAAGCCATGCTTTACATTACTAACGTTAAACATAAGCTTCTTTTAAGTCTCTCTAAAAAAAAACACCTTGTCTCCAGGCAGAGGCCCTCTTAGGAGGGTTGTGCATGTCCTTTGTCTGAATTTGAAAACTTATTCTTTCACTTGCTTGGAGAAGATCTCATATCCATCTTGCTTTTTTAATGCTTTATTTGTAAGTGTCTTTGTCACTGTCCCATCTTTGTGTTTTTGTCATCATCTCTCAGGCTTATGTTGCTGTTTCAAGGCCATGTTCCTTATCAGTATTTTACCCTGACAGAACTGCCACCTGGTTTAAGCTCAGTTGGGAGAGTGCCGGACTCTGCTGAGCGAGAGGTTGCGGGTTCGAACACCGGCCAGACGAGCCCTCAGGGTCTTTAAATAACTGAGAAGAAAATACTGCCTTTGTAATGACATCTGTAGCCTGCAAAAACATCCCTTTCTCCTCGCTCTTGGCCAATGGGGATGTTTCGCGCAGAGGAACGTCTGCGACTCAGCGACAGAAATTCTGTCATTCATAAACAATAGCTAAAACAATGTAACTACTCCGTCGACCAATCAGCGCTTCTGACCGGATTCCGGACAGATTTTAAGTCATCAGTAAACGCGAAGAATCTCTAACAAAACAGTCAATATTTGTGGAATATAGTCTTCTCTAGAAGAAGCATTTGAGTTTTGCTGGAGCTCGTTAGCAGATGAACACAACACTTTACCAAAATCGACCAGAAGACACGTAAAATTGGACAAATTTATATTTAAAACCCCATGACTACTGGATTTGTTATGTAAACATTGGTTTGCGTAATCAGTATGGAATTTCTGCAGCTGAGTCGCAGATGTTCCTCCTCATGAAACGTCCCCGGCGGTGAAGAGCGAGGAGAAACGGATGTTTTTGCAGGCTATGACATCTGCAAACAGTTAGACTTTCTTCTCAGATAAGGACAAAGAACTGTAGGTCCTGTCTCACAACAGTTACGCTTATCTGTTCTTGTGGGACATAAAAGAATTAACCCACACCGCTGTTTGAAAAGACTAGAGGACGTAGACCCTTGTGGTGTGGCCAACCTTCACACTTCATTCACCTCATGGGTTGGGTGGTTACAGTAAACTCATAAATGAACTGATAGTTGCTGCCAGTGGTACTTTTGAATGCTGGCATCTGAGCTTACTGTTAACATGTTAATATATATTAGTGTAAAGAGGGCACGTCTGTTGTCCTCCCACCCATGACTCCTTCCATGACTCCTCAATCCTTACTCCTTGCTCGTTTGCACTCTCTCCCTGCAGAGGCTCCTGCAAGGTATTCCCATTAAAAAATAGAAATAAGTGAAAATATTCTGGCACAAAATTTCTTTTTCCCTCTCCCCAGACTCCCTAAAACACAAAGAGCCAGGGCTCTATGGAGGAGAGAGTCATTTGCATGCATTTTTTAAGCCCACAGACTGGTTTTTGTATGGATTTGCTGGCCCCATTTACAGGTTCAGGACAATTGACTCCTTACATGTCTTTTAGAGAACAGCCTAGTTAAGATAAAAAAAAAGATTACCTAAATAGAAAACTTTCATCACTAACTTAAAATAATACTGTCAAATTCAACAGATGTTGGCAATGAAAACCCTGAAGTTGAAAGACCATTCACTCCCATTGAGGTAATTTACATTCTACAACTGCTTGTAGCTAGGAGAATTCATAAATTAAAAGCAAAATTACTCCCCTTGTTACATCAGTTCAGGATTTGATGTACCAATACAAAGAGATGGTGTGAATCCCGGCTAGACCAGGAGGGCTGTGCAAGTACCTAATGTCTCTAAGTTCAGGATTAAATTATTCAAAGGATATTATTAGCAGAAAATTAATCTTCTCTTCACCAAGTCTTCACTTTCAGCCCAAACAAATTTACAGTATATTTATTCATTTTTTTCAGGATGCAGTTAAATGTCCTCCATCATCATTCAGTGCCCTTGTCAAGATTGTACGTCCAAGGTTATCACCAAAAGAGGGAATACATGGACTGACATCTAATGACCAGCAGCAACTGGTAGGCCCACAACCCGACTCCATATATAGTACACATTGTTGAGGAGAGAAGGTTCTATTTTTGAAAGTGAACTCTGTACCTTCCTTTTTGTTAATCAGGTAGATCTATTCCCATAATGTACCTTAAGTGCTTTTTTTAGTTTAATAACCTCTTTTCACCAATCTTTTTACATGAAGAAAATGATAAATGATAACCTGGAAAATCCCCCCCCCCCCCCCCCCCAGTCCACAAAAACTGAAGTATACTGTTTTGCCTTTTATTTTTTAATATAGGCAGGATCATTTAAGAGTCTAATCATACTTTGTTTTCCCTACAGATTGAAATTCTCATGAATGAGCTTAACAACATCTGGAGAGATGTTCAAAGAGGTCCTCCTGATCCATTCCTGGTAACTGATTTATAGCATTAAAAATACAACCTCTCCTTTTTTAATTTTACTGGGTTTGTTGTTAAACATGTTGACAGGCATTGAGGGGCGTAAGGACCATACCTGTTTTTTTTTTTTAAAGGAATTTTATATCAATAGTTTTTCAGTGGATGAAAGTGCTTCAAATGTACCTATAGTTATTGTACCCCATACTCCATTATTTTTCAACTTGTGCAATATTGGAAACTATGTAAAAAAAGTTACTCACTTGTTGATATTCAACTGATACAATTTTGTTCTTTTCGCTTCATTTTATTAGACAGGTCAGCAAAACAGAGAACTACAAAGGTACATGTACATGGTTCAGGTTTATGGTGTATTATGATTGGATACACTATTAAAATCTACATACCTGTATTGGTAGCAGTCTTTATAAAGCTGACAAATTGAAATAGTTTTTCATGAAGACAAGTGGTGGATAAATGCAAACGCACTACTAGATCATTTAGATACCGTCTTTTCTCGAATAATAGCTGTCCCTTGATTATTCGAATTGCTCAAATAATCGCCCCCTTTGACAGAAGTGTTTAAAATAATCGCATATTTAATGGAATAATAACACAAAATATTTAGGGCGCAACTTCCATTGAACATTATTTGAAATAATAGCCTCCCTCAAATATTCACCTTCCTTAAAATAACCACCCCCTTTTGGTGGCAAAAAAAAGTCGAGGAATACAGTATTTGGAAAAAAAATGGGTAACTCATTTCTTTAAGCTGGATAATATAATAGAAGAATTTGTATAGGACTGGAGGAAAAGCTCTTGGTATGCAGTCACCATTCAGTGATTTTCTGTACAAATGCTTGTTAATATTGACATTTAAAATCTCTCCCTTGTGCATTACTTGCCTTAAATTTTTGCTATGATTAAGATTTTGAGTTTCTCTGAATTCTCACTAATAATAAGCCAACCCCTTTCTGAGAAAGGTCGACTTTGATTAAGGTGACATCACAGCTCTCTTTCCCTATTAATTTTATATTTTTTTCAGGCGTTTGACAATTGAGATTGTTGTAATCACTCAGGGACTTTTTGCAAAGTACCTGGACAAAGCTAACAGTAAGTTGTATATTGATACAAAAAGTAGCAAAAGTACCCATCATTTCATCATAACAGCTCTAGCTGCAGTCTGGTTAGATTTTAGCACCCTAAGTGGTAACAGAGCCACAAATTACAACCCCTAAAAGGTACTACAGTGAGCACCCCTGTCATCCTTGTGGAATGTACTTCCTAGGCAGTGGACATAGTCCCTGTAATTTAAAAATTGTGTGTTATCGATTTTGTTTCTAGAACTGAACCAAAGAGGAGTGTTTAGTGGCCCTGCAAACCTGAGTCGCCTAAAAACTCAGCTGGCATTGGAAGCGAGTAAAACGTAAGCCACTGTGACATCCATTAACAAAACTGCATAACATTTTGTTTTTTATTTTGTATTTATTTACTACATTGCTTAGTGGAGGTGGATGCCCAGGATGTCCAGGGGCTTCCACTTTTGGCAAAGCCAGCCCGTAGACAGAGTTACGCCCCCATGGCTTTTAAACCCCCGCCCTCCAACCATGATTTCCCACTCCAATGGAACCTGAGGCACCTGTCACTGATTTATCAGTGGAAAAAAAGGGGGGGAGTGGGATGGGAGTAAATTAAGAATGATCCAAAAGCTAAATAAAGAGTGGCCCCTAGGAAAGGCTGTACTAAGCACATGGAGATGATGCAAGCAAGGTTGACCGCACTTTAGCCACCACACTGAATGCTTACCGACGCCTGCACTCCTAGTTGTTAACTGTATTAAATTTCATTTAACTACATGTTAACTTGATAGTATTGTGCTTAATTGTATTGCATTTAATTTTCAGTCTGAATGTACTGAGCATCAAACGTAATCTTGCTGCTGACATGAAACATCCTTTAGATACAAGCACGGTTTCCAGCAAGTTTTCTTTTAGCCGAGCTTTGCGTACTCCTCCCCCAAAGCACTACAGACCGCTTGTGGTAAGTACAGAATTGCCATTCAACTGAAACATGAATTAAAGGTAACGATTTTCAAGTTTATTCAAGTTTTTCATTTTCATTCCAGTCATGTTCATTCAAGTTTATAAACAACAGGCAATCATGGCATTAATACAAAATTGTACAAACAAAATATTTATCCTTAACTACTTCATGATTGATCCAACTTGTCTTATTTTTCTTTCATTTCTGAAGAATTCAGGACATGAATTGCCTTGAGCAGATTATCCGTCTTAAGTTTCTTTACATATTTCTCCCTAAAACTGGACAAAGAAATTGTTTACGTTTTACGTTGTAGATGAGGCAGGATGAAGACAAGAAAAACAAAGTGCATCTTTCAAGAGAAGAGAAGCGACAACTATTGATTGATCGTGAGTTAAGTGATGTAAGTTTGATGTGTCCATGGTGATAAACATATACTTGTACATGGAAAAATATTCTTCGACTAGAGTTCGAGCACTGTATATTTGTTTGTTTGTTTTTACTGTTTTTGCAGCTTCAGAAAAAAATGCCTCAGGTAGATTCCAGCTCTTACCATACTTTTGTTCCACATCATCTCCAGCTTCCAAAGAAATCTGCATCAGGTAATTCTCTCCCAGTGATGTGAATTTCCTGCCCTCCACCTTTCCTTAACACACACGTACATGCATGAACCTTTTAAAAGGCCAGAGGCTACTATAGTAATTACCATAGTACTATGATCTGTACTTCTAATTTTGAGACCTTATGATTGATGTAGTAGTCTCTGTTCTTACTTATATAATAGACTCCCACATAGGTTAACATGGGAAACTGTGACCTCTCTGCTGTTGTACCCAACATTGTGGTCGTAATGATAGCCGTATCTTAATGCAGTGAAACACACATTTAACAATCTTTTTTTGTTGCTTTTCTCAGATTCTGGATCTGTTGTAGAAGATGATTTATCACAACAAAGGTACGTGATCCACGGAGAAACTTGATATGACTAATTTGAAAATAATAATAATATTGGGAAATAAAACGGGAATCACCAACAAGTGCAAAGACAAAGGCAAAGGCTCATCTGCACCTTTTTCTCTGGATCTGTTGATTCCTCAAATGATATTCTTGGTATGGTTCTAATTATTTTTTAAAGTTTTTCTTATTGAAAAAAATAGTGTAAAAGTTTGGTCAGTTTTATCAGGTTTAAAAACACTCTTTCAAAATTCATTGAGTTTTCTTACCATGGAAGTAACTAGGCAAAAACCTTACTAAAGAAAAGGCCAGAAATCTGTTAGTTAATGGTCTTGCGTGTCGTGTTCATACAGTATCTTCTATCAACTCCACATTTGGGGATATTCTATTGCACGTTAAGTTTTTCAGTTCTGCCCCAAGTGTCTTTAACCTTATGCTGGCAATAAAGGTTTAGTTATTGGTACACTTTGCAGTACTTGAGTCATACTCATTTAACCGACATTCCTTAATACAAGCATCTAGACAGCCCAGAGCAATTCTTTGTATCTCAGGAACGCTAGGCAGCTGTGGAGATGGATTGCAGCTACACCAATAATGACTATGTTCAACCGAGCCAGACGAAACTGCATTATAAGGTAGAAATAGGCAGTTAGAGTAGTGAAACAGTTTGTAGATGAGCCACTTTGTCCCATTGAAAAGAAAGTAATACTGCAGAGTCTTCAGACTACCCTGTGAGCAAGCTCTCCAGGGGATCCGAGTAGGGGGTGGGGAGCTGAGGGCTCGCTTGCAGGCTAGCGCTAGACGGACTGATCAGAGAATATGTTCACAGCCCCATGGCGTACTTGTTATTGCTTTGTCCTTGATGTCAGAAACTTAACATGCAGTTTGCCAGTAACGCTTTTTAAAGCAAAAAAATCACAAGGTGGGCTGATAGTGTCACAAAGTACAGTACATACATGGTACAGGTGTACAACAATGAATAATAATATAGAAGGAACATACGACAATAAAAGTTACACTTCGTTACAGAACCAACATCAAGAGTACAAAGGCCAACATCGTAGTTACACTGTATTTGCACTCGTTTTTGCATTTACCCGTTTTGTCCATTGTTACTAAGACAATTTTTTATTGTTTTTTCAGAAATGGTGATGAGGGAATATTTCGCTCAATTCAGCAAGTAGGTTACCTTGGTTACGTCAATAACCCCTCTTTCTCCTCCTTAACTGACTGGTACTATATAATTGATTTATCTGGTGGGTACAATCTACACAGAGTCACAATCAGTTTTGTTTTAAGCGTTTTATACCACTGTTAACAATGTTTTCCATGTTAGCGTGCCTCATATTGCCTTCGTCGCAGACGCTCTAAACCTTACAAATGGTTTAGACGAGTCAGGGGCACCCAACGAGAATATAGTTCAAAACCACTTAAAAATAGCATTGTTGAACGTATTTTAGTAATTAAACGGTGGTTATAGGTATATTTTTATCCCCTAAAAATCTTTCATCTGTTCGGATTTCCTAGCTGAAAGTCTAGTGATCCGAAAATTGTAGAGATCAAAACTTACCTCTCCAAAAATTTCAACCAGAAAAAAGGCTCCCGAAAAATTCTAGGTGACCTTTTTAGGGTAAAAATCCGTTAAAAATGGTCAATTATACTATTTTTTTTGGGGGGGGGGTCGAAAATCCTAGGAGAGGCAGGCAAGCAAGAAATTTAACAACAAATGTTCCAAAAATTCTAGACCTCAAATCGTCTTCCGAACAGATAATTTACAAAAATTGTCGTTGGGTGCCCCTGACGAGTGCGTGGGCCGGTTGCAGCGCAGGCTAGCCTCATATGGTACCTGCAAATTAATCCAATCCAAATTAACCGTGAATACGTTTTAGGCACATATTACGTGATAAAATTAAATCTTATTCAACTGATTGGTTATTGTAAACTTGTTCGATGAAGAAACAAAAATAAGACTTTGTCCTTATTTTATGTAGCTCTGTTGATACGCCTCTGAAGTTTAGGCTGCTTTCATTTCATCTATTTTTCTACTTATTGGATATTGATTTTGGTGTCATATCTTCCTTTTCTCTCTGGGATTAATTTTGGACTGGAGTGTGTTTGTATGGTGTTTCTTTTTAGTGCTTTCAGTTGTATACCTGTCTTCATTCCATCTCATTCTTCAGATCCGCGTCCCAAGGGCCGTCTTGTGTTTCACATTTTCTCCAAGAGTATCACGATGGAAACACATGGAAGTCTTCTCATTCTTTCGAAGTAAACTTTTCATCATTTGCACCTCTATCTTTATCTTTCTTCTTTGTTTCTGTGGTACTCTTTTAACGTAATTCATTTCTTAATTCTTCTTCGATCACCATTCTTTAATCTGCTCTTGTATTTTGTTTTATTTATAGCATGCGCACACTTTATCGACGGCCGAATAAAAAAATTTCCTTTTTAACTTGCCTGCCATGATTGCTTTTCTGGTATTATTAAATATGTCCGCTTCGTTGTTGACAGTCTTTCTCGAATTTTTTCTTCTCGTGTTTAGCTGCTTGTCTCCGTACCCCGCGAGCATTTCATCAAAATAACTGTCACTTTAAGTAGTCTTATTAATAACTACAGGCCTAAGGGAGCGTTTTTCTCTCTGTTTAAGAAATATGCGTCGTTACCAGAGCTGTTTTCAAGAGATGCTGTCTTTGAAGAGCTTGGTATTTTACCAGAGGAAATGCAAGGTAATCGACAGATAGTGAATGTACTTGTACTTTGTATATAAAACTTTCCTAGTGTCCGCTCACATGAGAGATGGTGAAGGCGTAATATGATCATTTTATTATTATTTTCTCTCAGATTATATTATGAGGAGGAGTCAAAGCGAAACTAAACTCATGGTTTGTATTCAAAATAGCGTTTAGTAAAAAAATAGCTTATAACACTTGCATTGGCTTGACAAGTTTGACAATAAGGGAAACGTCGCTTGATCTTCTGTCGCAAGTTTTAAACAATTATCTGGTCAGGCTTCGAACAAGTAAACCTGTCAGAAAACTTCAGTTCGACAGAAATATTCAGCAACCTAAAGAGGATGTAGCATCCCGAGATAAATTGCTATTAACGTCGGTTTCGCCATTTGGATTCAGTTCTGGAATCTCTTTTTACAGTCGAAACTCTCGTAACCGTCCACCTCGGAAATTCGAAAGAGTGGTCGTAACTGGAGCTTAATCGCTTACGAAAATGTGCTGTCGCAAGCGACCGCATGGTAAAACAATAGGGGGTGGTTGCTTACGAGAGCTTCAGAAACTCAGTCGTTTAAAATTCATAAAGAAAAACCAAAAGAATTCAATGTTTATGAGTGTCTTTATATGTAATATAGACACGGCTAACTTTACTTCCAATTCTTTAGACTATTAGCGCAGTGTGTAGTTTCATTACTGTGTTGATTTATATGAACAAGACTCTGAGAGGTCGCTTACGAGAGCTTAAAAACAAAGGAAAAGTCCAGTTGGGTAATCCTGAAAGTGGCCGCGGTTCATGGCTTTATATGGGAGTGGTCGCTTACTATACTAGAGCTTTTCATTACAAAGTTTAAGCCACGGTTCAAACGGGGTTTCACAGGCATTGTATCTTGAGCTGGTCGCTTACGCTTTAACTGTATTTACTTTTTGCTTTTTAGGAAGAAAACAAGTTTCAGGAACGCGATGTTGAGAGGACAAGTGTTACAAAGTAAGCTGAAAAAATGGTTGAACCTTTACGAACCGCCACATCTTTGCGGTGGTAGATAAATTTACTCTGGTTATAACCGTTTCTAGAACGGCCTCGTAACTCTGTCCTAAAAGTGCCGTTTGGAGATGTTCATCTCGTATCCTCCGGCTGATACATCTGACGATTGTCAGATGTTTTTGATCGGTAAAGAGCTTTTTCTTGCATTTAAGGATTAGCTAGTTTTCAGCTCGACGGGATCTTTGTAAACGCTTTCAACCTAAAAAGTAAGCAATTTACGTTTTTTTAGGCCAGGTACGGCAGACCGCGCCTCTCAAGATCTGATGAAGCTTCTGTCCCCTTCAAAACCCAAGGTAAGTAACCAAATAATACACTGTGTGCATTTGACATAGTTTACGCTAGCATGTAGCATTGCGCGATATTCACTCGCACATAAAATTGCTTTGGTTACAATGGCCCGCTAAAATTTCGTGAGCTAGGGTTCTCTATGGCTCAAAAGTATATCTTAGGCCTAAAACGCCTGAGCTAACGAAATAAGCGGTGTGGTTTGCTAGCGATATTCGCGTCATCATCTCTGTTTTACCATGACATTTTACCTCTTAGAATAATGATTTTAATGTGAGTTAAAAGTGACGATAATTGTACTAGGATAATTTAAAGCTGTCTGTGACTGGAGATGATGGTTATGAATTTTCGAAGTTTTCATCAGCGTCTTAGAAACGTTGTTGTGATTTCATGTGACCTCTCTTAATTCATCTCATGTTTGTCTGGATTCAGGGGGGGAATTGAAATGAAGAATTAACGAAACCAATCTTTCTTTCTTTCAGGAAAGACTTCAAGGCGAGGAAGATCTTGATGATCTTCCGCCCTTGCTACAGGTAAGAGTAAGCTCACATCACTAATTATCCGTGTCTAGTAAATAGGCGATTGATCGCTTAACTTGTCAATCATCAATTTTTAACGAACGATTAGTCATAACTCAAGGGTCATAGGACAATCAAGTCAAGAGAAAAGTGGCCATAAAAGCATGACCAATTTACATCTTCTTCGCACAGGCACTTGCGCGCCACAGTTCCACTAACAAACAACGGGATATAAGAAAACAAAGGCGACTTCAAACTGAAGCTGGATCTAAAGATGAGGAAGATGACGCGGCTAGTATCACGTCCAGCATAAGATCAACAGAAGCGTCCTCAGTTGCCAATGATCCTACTGTAATGGATGAGAAGTAAGGCTTAATGAATTCATGCTTAATTATTCTTCCCCGTTGATGTTCTTTTCCAGGTTAATGAAACAAATACCATAAATTCTTTATTAAGGCTTGGGGTATTTATTTCAAGCACGTTTTAAGGGGAGGGGGTGGGGTGCTAAATAGAGGAGGGTTTTTTTGAGATAAGGGTGAGGCGTTTTCAATTGAAAATGATAGTATTATCTCCCCGTAAAGAACTAGAATGCCAAGTGCAAAAGCTCGGGCACATTAAGTTGGACGTCATATGGCCGAAGATCAAAAACAAATCTGAACGTCCAGCTTATGACTGCACTGGAATCAGTCCACATGAAGTGTTACAGTCGTGATTAATGAATTCAATAAATCTGTCATTTTAGATTAACGGGGTAGGGGAGGGGATGCGAGAGGGTATCGCTATTTCTAATTAAGAGAAATAAGTTTAAATTCCTTATTGACAACAGTTAAATTAGTTGGCAATTTTCATGCGTGTCGATAGGGATGCAGGCTCGTATTTCTAAATACATATTAAAAACCTCCTGAAGTGACATGCACAAAATACGTGGTTGCTTAATAAGCAAATGTCTAAAACACTACATCAGTTGTAAACCAAGATGCTTCATAGTTAGAAAGTTGCTTACCAGTGTAATCACTAAGAAACAGTCAACTGTTATTGCTTTATAGCTTATCATTACATCTGTTTCTCTTTCTTTACATTCCAGTATAACAGAATTTACCGGTGAAGAGGTACGTATTCTCCATTTTCCATATAAATAATACAAACTGTAATAACCTCCTTATCGTAACTGTTATCCGATGAAACAATGAAAGGTTTGAACCAAGGAGTCATTTCATAAGTAGGTTGCATGATTATGATCGTCCGGGCGCGCGTATTCCTGAATAGGACTGTTGTTGACAGTGCCTTACGTTTTGACGACCTGTGCGGACAATAGTCATCTTCAGAGTCAAATTGGCTTTTACCATAGGTCATTTGATATAGTCTTATGGCCAGAACCTTGATTAATCATACGTCTGTAACAGCTGTGAAACTTCTGATCATTATGTGTTTCTGGGAAACTGTCCACCTACCCCTCCCCTAAGCCAACATTTTGCTAAATGTATAATGATCCGAACCTTCATCAACGTGTTGATTCTCAAAGGAACAAAAAGAAGCTGTAAATGTTTGCCAGTAGGAGGTTGGAACATTTTGAGCTGTTGATGCTCAAATCGTGATAACTAATCAGTCTTACTCTTGTTCTTTTATTGTATTTGTTGAAAGACAAAGTCTTGATGCATTCTTGTAACCTCGGCGCCGAATTATTTTTCCACAGCATCCTCAGCCTACTGTAGTATCATTGCGGCTTCCAGATAAGGTAACACAACTGGTGTAGTTTAAACACGTACAAGTATAATAGCTGAAAAAAAGTCTCACGATCTTATGCCCCACTCGTCGCATCAGTTGACAGCAAAAACACTGTCAAAAGCTGTTTTAGTGAAAAGCAGTTTTAAACAGATTTTTGTAGAGTAAGAAAAATTGCACGGAGGCAGAGTGTGCTGTGAACCCGCGGTGGTTACTGCCACAATTTTTTCGTAGAAAATGGCAATAATATGAAGTCTGTAGCTTTTTATAGAAAGAAGACTCAGTTACAGAGCTGAATTTTCCTTTTTTGCGTTTTGATGTCTTTAAAATGAAGTTTTTATGTTTGGCCAGAAAAAATCTGCATGGCTTTTCCGGCACGCTTTTTGAGCTTAGTCTTGTCTTCTACAGACTGTAGTCAGAGCCTCCGATGTTCGTGTGTCCAAGAGAGTCAACAAGGAGTCAGTGACATTGAAAAGATATCCAACAGTTTACAACGACCTGACAGGAGAGGTACGTAATATGGCATAATGTTTTATGGCATTTTAAACACCAAAAAAGGAAGTTGAGATTACGACGCGTAGAGGATAATTTTTCATGATTAAGACCTAAATTCTTCTCACCACTGTAGGTTATTGAAGAAAGGCAAAAATAATAATTTTTTTGTGTTGGTGATGTGGGTTTCACCTTGATTTAGATCGATGCGCCCATGGTCAAGTGGCTGGACAGAAACCTTTTCATAGGCGAAGAAATCAAAGAAGTTTATGCTGAAATAATCAAGACTATAGGGACAGACCATCTTCTTTTTGATCAAGTGAGTTGACCGAGAAATCTCGGTTCCCCTTGATTAACGTGAATGCCAGCTGTAACTTGCATTACTTCGGCTATGCCCTTTGCGCGTTACTTACGTTTTAATGCAAGGGTATGCGTACAGTTCTTATTTGGCGAAAAGATAAGCCACTTTTTATCTCTGTTTTCATCGTAGGATACGTACGTGGAAAGGCACGCCAGTACGGCCGAGGTTAGTTTATGTACATCATCTTCCTCACTGGACAAACCTCGTGCGGAACGCCTTATAAATAAACACTTGAAAAAAGAAATTCCACCGCCATGGGGAAACAGCACCGCCGACAACTGGAGAAACAGGTACAATTTCAACTAACTTCACTTATGTTGCGTTTGCTTGACAAGGATTTGGTAGGTCGCATTCTACATGAAAAAATAGTACCACAGGAAATTTCTGCTCAGTAGCTTACATATAAATGGCCGGGGTTAGGTTGAATCCACCGAATCAAGAGTTTAGAATTAACTTGTGCAATATAACAAACGTACTACAGGGACGATTCCACGTTACTAAACCAAGCGACGGGACCTGGGGACGAGGATGCACAGGGAAGGGTTGCGCAGATTACTGCGCAGTGGCTTAAACTGACTTGACTGACTTGGTAATTTATTCACCAACGCAAACGTCTGTATGTGTTACCTGTATGTGCGTAGCGATATTAATACTACCAAAGAGAGAGAAAGACTGATTATAGTGATTTTATGTTGCAGTCCAAAGTTTGGCGGTCTTGGAAGAGAAGACATACTGCAGGTTAGCAAACGTACTAGTCAGCATTTCATTGCGTGACGCCCTAATAAATGCCTTGCCAACTAAAGTAAAGAACGTACGCAATAGGACGGGAGAGGGAAGAAGAGGCAAAATTGTGTGACAAGCGTGACAATAATTTTGTTTGAAAAAACTTTCCAGGAACCTTCACGTTCTTTTAAACAAATATTTTTTTACAAAAGACCAGAAAACATAAATGTTACGAAAAGATCACTACAAAACACGCAAGTGATCGCCCTGTCATGTTTGTCACACACAAGCATTTTATCGTCCTCTTCTTTCTGCGGTCCTGAGTCATTTATGATGTGAGGGTCTGTTTCCGCAGGCAAAACTGAAAAAGGGTGATGACAATGGTCATGGTAATAGATCGTACAACTCCTGGCTGGCCTGGTGGCGCAGTACTATCACTACAGATGACTTCCTCAAGTTCCTTTCCACACAGGTATGATCACTCCCCAACCTCCCCCCCCCCCCCCCAAGGGTTTTTCGCTTAGAAAATGAGGAAAAGCCCTGTGGTTGTGATTGTTCACTCTCCTAAGAAATGCTTCCTCAAACACCACTAGAATATTTTGTACGGTTTTACCAAGACGTTTTTTTTTTATTTGTGTTGGAGTTTTTACGCTTTGTAATCAATCATTTTAAGCCTGAACCAACCATGATCAATTTAATTGTTATCATTTGAACCCGAAAACCATACATGAACTCTATCGTCTCTGGCGACTTTGAATTTCTGTCAACTCTCCCAAACATTATCTCTAATGTAGATTATCATTATTCTCCACCGAGTTTCACTCAATTTTACAGTTTTCGTGGGACTGTCTCGACTACTTTACAGTGTATGAAATAAACGTTTTGTTGATCAAAATGCCATGTGTTTTGCAGGAAAATGACTATATGTCGCTGCTATTTCATTTGTACGACTCTGATAACGAGGATGATGGCGAGGGGGATGGGAACGAGGATCGTCCAGACACTCTTCAAATGGCTTTGATAAGGTACACGCTGACCAAAAAATTCATGAACTAGCCGCATCCTCAATATCAGTCTAAATTAGTGCCTAACTTGACTACTGAAGTGTGAGCCTTTTCCTCACCTCAGCCCTCAACGGGGCTTTTCTTGCGTAGGGCGGCTGGGTCAATGAGACGGCTGACACTTCTATCTACCTTCATGTGCAAATTGAATGTATCCAGCCTAGCCTGGGGTCGAGGTTGGAATGTATTTCATCTGTTAATTCACATTGCCTCTTTTTTTCGTCTTATGAGAAAGACTGGAATGGAAGTTTTGTCGTTTATTCCGATTTCAGAGAAAGAGAAAGAAAGCGAGCTGAACTGAAATCGTTAAAATCTGAGTATAAACCAGGTGTATGGAATGTGAACAGTGTTCTCCTGGGAGGACTTGGAAATGAACCTGATGTTGATGGTAAATATTTTCCCTTTGTTAGTTCTTAAAAGTATCAGAACACTCCATACAATAGAAAGCTGGTACCGAACTCAAGAAGAAAAAAGACTGTCAGTCATAAGAGACCTTTCTTCTTCTCCCGCGCGCGCGTGACCTACGACTCGCAAGATGTCCAAACAGAGGTCTTTTGCTAACTAAAGGCTATATTTGTTAGCGGGGGTGGATACTTGTGTGAATAGTTTTCGTTTTAAAAATCTGTTACCACAGATAATGCTTTTCAAGTATATATTTGAACTTTTTAGATGAAGAACTCATAGCCAACCTTGAGGACACGTATCTTCCTGTGCCGAGCACAGTCACACCAAGTAAACAGCCAACTGTAATGGTCGGCTCGCCACTGGCTCACTCTGCTAGTAGTGTCCAGTCCTTGGGATCAAACACGACTGGAAATTCAGACCAGCATAAACTGGAGGCTACACTGAAAGTGAATTCTGTTGGTTTTATGACTCAAGCTTCCACCACTGCCAGAGGAGAAAGCGCTAGTACAAGAGAGGCAAGTGTTAAGATAAACTTACAATTCTTATGAGCCTCTCGGCTTCCCTCTCAGCGAGTTCAAGTAATGGTTTACCGTTTTGTGTTGTGGTAGGCTGGTTCATTGTCGCCTCAAGAGCGCTTGGAAAGGATATGGATGCTACTGTGTATGCCAGATGCTCAAAGGTTGGACATGGCAATAAAATATAGTGCAGACCCATATAGTACGCGTCTGATAGAGGTAAGGAAAGGCTTTGTTGGTCCTCAAGAGACAATCATTCTCTCTTGCTTTCACTTTGGAAAAGCTCGGGACACTACTCATTCTTTAGGCATGGTTTAACGACTGGTCTTACTGTTGCAGTCTCTTGCCTCCTGGGAAGTAGCCACGGAGGTCATACTGGAGCGCGAGAGTTTAATAACCAAGCTTGAGGACTTCGAAAGAACTGCCTCAGATCCTAACAGGTTTTTCGTCAAAGGTAAAAATATACGTTTAATCCCAAACAGGAAACTGGAAATTTCCTTGAAATTTGGTTAGGCTGGTGGTTGAATTATGTTACTTAAGTAATGTCAATTGTCTACACCAGGTACTATCGGCTCATCGGCTGAAAGAATCCGCGAGTCCAAGACGAGAGATTCGTTTAACAAGGTAAGCAACAATGGCTTTGGCATTATGGCCTAGCTATTATGGGTAAATTGTGTCGCCTAAAATTTTAAAGTTGAGTTTACTTGTGTCCCGAGTTAAAATTCGCAATTACAGTTAGGATTGTAGGACAGTTGTTACAAGAACTTGTATCGCGTCATGTCGGTGGCAAATAATATGAATGTGTTTCTTTGTCTTGTTTCAGCGCCTGTCACAAATTGATAGTAACGTCAGAAGGGCGGTCACGGATGTTCAGAGCCAGTTTGGAGACATCGTCACATTCCAGGTATGCTGGATATGGTATGATCATAGCGGAGCGAATGTCGATAAGTGCAAGAATGAACTAAAGGCTGTTTAAAGGGGAATTTCTTGTCATACGTGTTCTAAATTATAAACAAGTGAACGAACCAAAATGTCAGTCAGTTGAAATTCGTAACCCTTTTGTCGTTTGACAGGGTCGTCCATACTTGGAGAAAATGAGCCTGGATCGAACCGAGATGTTTTATTGGTTACAACAGGAACGGCGGCAACAGGTTATGGATAAAGAGCTTGTAAAGATGAGAGAAGTTACTCTCAACACGCCGGATCTGCCCCCAATTCCAGCACATACAATACTGTAAATAAAATGTTTATTTAAAATAATAGAGTGTTTGTATATAATAAAATGCTACGGAAACGATTTTTGGGTTAAAATGATGGTTAACAGTTCCCACCCAACAAAACTAACGTTAATGGGAGTTTCTCTTTGTCTGTTCTATCATGAACCCTTCTCTCTACATTTTGTTAGAGAATTAGTTGTTGGGAGATTTTGTTAAAAGATCAAAGCAATAACCTGTAGGGATCATTTTATAAAATCTCATTACTTTTTCTTTTGATCCTGTATTGATATTGTTCGGAGATGATAGATTTTGATCACCCTTGGGACTTGAAGAGTTACTAAATAGTAAGGTAATTGAGTGATCAAGGAACTTAATACCTTGCTCTAGCCCTTTGTTGTCCGTACTTTCTCACGGACTTGTCATCGAATCTGGTTTGCAACGTTCTCGCTTTGTTCAACCAAGCTCATGACTATCTAGAAATCTATTCTATCGCGGTATTTCATGGTATTTTGCAAAAAATTGATGCATCTTTCTTCGTAACGAAGCAACACAATTTCATATTCCTTTCAAGAAATTTCGTTAAATCGATTTAATTTACTTAATATAATAATGTGATCTTTAATTTTTCCTAACTAAAATTATTGCTGTTTAACCAAGTTGTAGGAAAAACAAATTCAAGAAAATATCTTCCCTACTGCGTGTAATGACTCTGTAATGATAAAAGGCCTGTTTGTCCGGGGGTTAAGTTTCGCTGCTGGACATCTCCATAACTGAATAAGTGTTGTAATGGTACTGAGATAGCAAAGTTCACTTTGAATATCGCTCGTCGTTGACCAAATCATCCGTCACTCTTCCACTTTAGCTGACGTGAGGCATGTGTGAGCTTCGTAGGAAAGAACAAAACCCTTTTTACTGTTGGTCGAGTCTGAATGGAAAACCACCACCGCCACATTGCCTTTGACTTCTTTGTACACAGGTGACGTGATTGAGCCGCAGTAACGCTGACCAACTTGGTTGTCCAATAAATCGTACACTGCAATGTAGTCATATCTGTAAAAAAAAAAAAGAACTGTTTGCTCAGGCTTTGATAGAGGTGGGTTTACGCACAGTAATTTTCAAGGAGTTATAATAACTCCTCTAGTGTGGTTAATTTAACTCCTTACAGGGGAGTTATTTTTTTGAGGAGTTATTTCAACTCCAAAAAGGAGTTTAAAGAACTCTTTTTCAGGCGTAAAAATCACCCCAGATATTGAGGAGTAAAAATAACCCCAAAAAAGGAGTTATCCTGTATCTAAAATGTTTACTCCATTTTTGGAGTTATAATAACTCCCTAAAAATTACTGTGCGTTGTCGTAAATCTCCTGAGTTTGGAATAGATGTAGGTAGGAGTATTTTTGGGAACAATTGTTTTATTGTGGGCTGGGATTTGGTAAAAGAAGGCCAGAAGCCCCAGTGGTATTCATCCATTGATATAATAGCTTTTCGCTTAATTACAAATTGTTAAGGCTTCGCAGGGTTTTTGCCGCCATCAGGTTCTCGTTGTTCCCTCGAATTAAGATCAGTAGAAGTCCAAGTTATTCTAGGTTTGCAACCACGTGATACGGTGGCCATGTTGGTGGTCAATACAATAAAAATTATTTCAAAGAATTTACATGAAAATGGAGTTTAGCTCTCAGAAATGATTTTGTTCTTCACCACCAACCATGCTATGACGTCACGTGCAAACCAGCAATAAGGCAAATGTTTCCCCTTAAAAAAAATGTATGCGCGTCGTTTTTGGCGTTAAGTCTACTAAGCAGAATGCAAAAGCTATCCTAAAGGAGTCCTTAAACTTCATTGGTTTAATTATAATACTAAACGTTTGACAGAAATTCTCTGACCATAGTTGTGTTCATAACTGAGCAACTTACACGCAGTTTCGATCCTCCTCAAGGTAAACTCTGTGGATTGTAAATCTGATCACATGATAGTTGTTTGGTAAAGCGATTGTCCATCTGCATGTTGTGTTTGAAGGATACCCAACTGGGTAACCTGGTGACATAAGCTTTCCTTTAGCCGTTGCCAATACGCCTCCACAGCCACCTGAAATAACAGAAAACAGGGGATGGCTTTAACTATTAAATTTTTTTTAGCCTCGTTGACCCGAGTGTAAAAATGGACAGCGGACGGGTCAGTGTAACCTACGATCAGGATTTCTTTTTTTTTTCGTGGAAGCACGAAATTTAAAGAGCGAAGGAAAAAGTCAGTTTTAAAAAGATGATTAAAAGAAAGATTTATATCATACATTTGCCTCCGTTATTTTCCGTTGTACCTGTGCATTAAATAAACATCTTTCAGTGGTTGGTACATAGAAAGACAATGACCGCGTCTGAAAAAATCTTTTAAGAAGTAAAGTTCGAAGTAACAATTATAATTTTCTTGCTTGGAAGACGTTTTGGGAACTTTCATCCTGCTCTTACCGTCTAAATACTTCATGCATTTCCTTTCCATGGTCTGTTAGTTTGGCGAACAACAAGTTCTGTTTGAAACAGAAACTTTAAAGAACTTTTGTTTCTCCGAGAAATGAAACGCGTATGTGTTACTAACAAAAAGGGCAGGAAAACGTTTGCTTCACAATGGGATTCCATTCTCAAGAAAAGTCATCTTTCTCTGCTCTCAAATTTAATTTTACATGTAATTATTCTCAGCTAATACAAACCTTCGACATTATTATTTGTCGGTGTCACAGTAAGCAGCGGAGAAACCGAAGAATTGGACTGGCCTTGGCTTCCGTTTGTGTTCACACTGGGTCTGGTGGGTCTGGTCCTATTAAAGATCCCCGTTGGATTTCTCAGGCGTATTTTCGTGTAATTCTGAGTAACTGTTACATTTTTTATTATAGTGCTGAGTTTTCCTGTTGTTTTTATGGTCGTTGGTTTTGTTGTTGAAGATTCCCTTTTGTTTCTCTCTGTAACTGATTTCTCTTCGCTTATTTTTGTATACTTGCCAGCAGTTATCGTCTTCGTGATCAACCTTGTAAAAGATTTGGTTGTAAGTGGCTTCATGGATGCCTTTTCTTCACCAGATGTGATTAAATTCATCTTGGTTGTAAATGTGCTCTCACGGTCGTTTGTTTTAAGCCGACTGCTTTTTGGGTTTGCGGTTGTTGGCTTGAAAATTGTTTTGGTTGTTTTCACGTCTTTCCTTGGGGAATATTTCTTTGATTTATTTTCTGTCTTTTTCATTGTATTTGTCTCCGTTAGATCCTTTTCTGATAAATTCTCGCCTCTCAACAGTGTAGTTCGCCTTGACGTTACCTTAGTGGATCCCAGGAAGCATTTCGTCTCATTATTGGCTCGTGGGAATCTCTTGCACCTCAGATGAGCCGGCCAGCGGTTTACACCACTTGCGCAGTCTTCTTGGACACTCTGACACAGTGACTGACAGGGTGGGGCAGCTTGCTGAGGAAGAGCGCACGGGGGGAGATACAACTGACACAAAAATGGAATAAGATGAGGAGAACAGTTAGGCCGTAAATTTGATAGAAGAACTAACAATTTCATCGATGCGTCGCTAGATGTCTTATGCTGCAGGGCGTTTGGAACTTGTGTGAGATTGTAGCCCAGTTCTTTACAAGCTGTGAGTGTCAGTGGTTCACACTTTGGCGTGACTGACACTGTTGACCTCGCTATTTTTCTGGCACTGTAGGTAATCACTGGTGGTTTGGATGGCCGGATAGTGGTCTCTGTTAAAAAAAGAGATAGGCAATGAAATCTCATCTTTTTTTCCCTACAGTTCGCGTGTTTTGTAACTACTTGACGACAAAGAAGGACTGGTCAAAATTTACTCGTCGGTCCCATGGCCAAAATGAAAAAGTAAACCCCCACTGGAAGTATAGATCGCAAATCTTTCATCTGTATCACAGCGCTTTCTCTTGAGATCGCTGTCTATTTTGGACAATAGCAGGAGCCGATTACTGACAATAGGCAGATTTAGCAAAGAAACTGAGACCGCAGTAACAGTGCGCGCTGATCTAAAAACTAGCTTGACCAATGAGAGGGCAGGAATAAAGCACCAGAAGTCGAGTTAAGTCCTTTCCGAGCGCTTTCGGGTTATCAGGTACCTTCGCGTTGTCATTTCTGATCCGCCTAATATATTCTGCCACGTCATTTTCACCAGCCACTTGTTAAAAAACGAGGCTATGTGCAGAACGTTTCTTGTGAAAATGAATTTTATTTGCATGAAAATAAATAATCATTTTCATGTCAATAGCGTCGCACCTAGCCTCGCTTTGAAACGGAGGTTTGGGTCAACTCAGAAATGGTCTATTCGCATCATTAATGTATTACTTACGAGGCAAAATCATAATTACTTTATTAAGATGAGCAAATGCAAAGAACACCACTCACTTTTGACGGAACACTCTTCTGACATTTGCAAAACGTATTCTTGTGTTTTGCTAGCGCGGACAGTTACAGTAGAATCAGTGATGCATCCCTGAACACCTTTACCGAGGACAATTTTGTCTGGCGATGAAAATGGCACTCCTAAACGCGAAACGTAGTACCTTATATAGGAGGACCCATCCACGTTATAGTATACTGCCCCACGGAATAAGGACAAGCTGAAAGTGTGCCTCTTTCCGTCGCAGAAGCTCCCTTTTGATCGCATTGCAATATCCAATTGACCCTTCCCTCGACGGGTGTTGAACGCAACACGAATAGGACCGACTCCCAGAAGTGTAATCCGTAGGTACTGCTTGTTATTTCTGCTGGTGATGTCTAGTAGTTGTCCTGTGCATTGGGAAGTTGTGAACCGCAAGAAGATGTCGTAGCCCTTCACTTCTCTGTAGACTGGGAATCGTATGTTCTTTTCGTTCCCAACATTTTGTAAAAAACCTCGCATGTCTACTAAAAAGGAATTTAAATACAAGCGTAGTTAACGTTTTATTCCGAGTTGCCTGCAATATCTTAGCACACCTAAACCCCAGGAGCCCAATAGCAGACTGATGTCTTTATCATGATGTCTTTATCATGTAGCGCCGGACGCCAGATCCTGCAATGACTCATCCCCAGTCGTCTCTCAGTCTCCTATTAATATTAACGAGAGAAGCGTGGGGAAGAGCGAGGGATGATAGGGAGGATTAAAGGTAAGATTAAAGGTGGGAGATTTCCTCCTTCCCATCACCCCTGGCGCTCCCTTCGGTTACGCATGCCATCCAAATAGAGACGACTGGGCACTAGTGAGGGTCCTGCATTAGTATAGCTAGCCTTAGCCAGCCTTACTATGCATTCAAAACCTCTGTCCTCCGCCGAAGCTTCCTTATGTCGCAGGGAGGTTGGGGAGAAGGAAAAAGACAGCGCGCAGGGCAGGATGGGAAAGGGAAAGAGAGGAAGCGATTATTGTTATTTTTATTGGGATACTCAGCGGGAGTCTCTGCGGATGAGACTCGGGAGAGAGATTCAAACCCTCAATAAAAACACTTACCTTGAGAGCTTTCCACCTTGTGAGAGGTAAGTATCCACATAAGCAAGCAAGCCGTTATCACTCTAGGAAGCCCTGTAAAATGATAACTGGAAGTCAATCAAATCAGTACTATCGGCGCTCTGTAGTGTTCCCGTGCCAGCCGTACAAGCTATAGTATACTATGAGCAAAAGATGAAAGACAGCTTTGCTTGGCCTTCATAGTCAAAGATCACAATTGTACAACACCTACCCAAATATCTCTTAATTGAAGAACTTCTTTAGTATCTGTCGGATTAGTCGCCTCGCGCCATGCTGATAAGCCTGAGTCAGTAAATTAAATGACGAATATTTGACGTATTTTCACAGCATGAAGGCCGCAATAAAAATCATAGCTGTTTTCTCTTCGTTTCTTAGAAAAACTGGAAACAGCCTTTTTTGTTGGTTTTCTTCTATTGCAAGCCAGAAGAAGCGCAGAACCGTTCTCAACAGCTTGTCTCATGTTCAAATATATACTAATTGTTTCGAATTGTTTTTAAAATCTTACATATCTGCGCTGGCATCGATCTATACCCTGGTTATATTTAGAAAATGTGGCTTCCTACTCTTTTTGTAGGTAAAAACGCTGCAACTTTAACTGGTTTAATACATTCAAAAACTCATTAAAACCTGTTAATAATAAAAATAACAGCTATTTTAAATATTTAGATGATGTTGATCACGTACAACTGGAAGAAATCCAAACGAGCATTACATCTTGGAAAAACAAGAAGTGGAGTGTTTTCGACTGGCGCAAAGGTCTCACTTTTCAAACAAAACAACAAATTTTTAGATTGGCTCAGATTTCGGTCATGTTTCAAGGGGGAAATTTTTCTTCTAAGTATCTGAGGCTATATTTCGTCAATTTAAAGAGAGGAATGGTACGAAAAACCACTCAAAAAAGGAGGGCATGATCACAGGATATAAAATTTGAATAACAGCGTTCAGAGGTGCTCCTTTTCACAGATAAATCTTTGTTGTAATAAGCGTGTTTTATAAGACTGCATATTCAACAAATTGAACTCTTTCGATAATTTACGCTTTATGATGTGCTTTAGGGTGCAGTATTCCAGTCGAATTTCCAGATTAGGGGCTTTCGACAGTATTCCTTTGAGCACAGGCGGTGAGCATATGTGCTTGTCTCAGACATGCGACAAATGAAATAATTGTTGCAATACCTCTACCACAAATACTGTTAGCTAATTGTTGCCCATCATCAGGGCTATCATAAAGCATCTAACAGACAGTTAAGCAATCAAAAAGACCCTAACATCTTTCCTAACTTACCCATATCGCTGAAGAAATGATTCGTGCGATTACCGCAGCCCAAGCATTCGACACTTCCTTGCTAGCTGCGAGTTCGTCAGCGCCTTCCAAAGGAGACTGCCGTGATAAAGATACCAAATTGACGACAGATAAGGCGACAAAAGAAAATACATTTTTATAATGTCATCAGCACTAAATTAGTTGTCACACCAAGGGGGTACGTAACGCTAAGCAGATCACGGTCAACGACGTGGTGTTGATCAGTCTCATTTTTTTCCATTATTTCATTTTCATTTTGTCAGTCCTTTTGTACATCGGCAGGAGCCGAATCGGTTCCTGACACATCGGATAAAGGGTTCAGGTAAAAACAAAAAGGGCAAGGCTTTGTAAGCTCCAGCTATGAGCTAAAACGAAATAAACTTGAATGGCAATATATGAATTCAGAAGCCTTGATGGGCTCCTGATGAAATCATTTCCAATTTGATATCTTTATCCGCCGCTCAAAACGTGAGTCATTTCATATATTTCCATTCATGTCATTTTCACCATCGGGTATATTACAAACTGACAATGGACTGCTCTCCAGTTGGCTTGATTAGCTTTATAATGGACAGAGCGTTGCGTTCGGTCTGGCAAAGATCATGGTTTGACCGTAATCTCGTAACCAGATCTCTCGTTGACGAGGCCGGCTTCGTAAGCATGGGTTCTCGGTAAGAGATTATTTAAACTGCTGAGGTTGTATATTCAACTGCGAGGATTATTTCCTCTTTCATAAAAATAAACTAGGTCCCCTCCCGAAAACATGAGGAAGCAGAGGGAAGAGGGGGATTGACCCTTTATAGCTTGCTCGCGGGCTACACGATATACAGGTTTACGTCCTTGGTTTAAGGGTGATTTGTGTAAATGAAAAAGCTGATTGATTCCAAATTAAAAGACTTAATTAAATGGCTTTAATTTTGTATTATATTTATTTAAAAAAAAGAGATGTTGCTCATCCTGAACAGGGTATCAGTGTGCTGCACTCTTAAATAGTGTCAAACAAAGGCCTGTTTCCCCTTAAACAGGTAGCGAAATGAAGGAATTCTGTCTCAACCCTTATAGCCTAATTATCGCCATACAAAATCCCCAGACTGATATTCATACAGTTCCTTAGGGATTTAGTTCAACAAGAGATCATGATTTGATCTCTTGATTGAGAGAATTTGATAAATGTAATAATGACAGGAGCCCAAATGTTAATTAGCCCTCAATGCCTCGATTCCAGCTAGGAATTCTTTTGAATTCTGAAGATGCGATGGAGGCATCGAGGGCCAATTAACATAACTGTAAAGATTATTAAAATTGTCGCCGTTTTGGAATTTGGTTTATAGGCTCCTGTAAATGATCCAAGCATTTTCCCTTAAGTGATCATTATACTATTTCTCATAACCTTTTATCTTGAGAAAATTGATGTTGGTGACTTTTGGGACTTTGGGTGTTCAAGGCCTCAGCGGCGGCACACCCCACCCCACCCCACCCCACCCCACCCCACCCCGGCAACCCAAAACTTTCCCATTGTACGTGTCTCAGGATATCTCTTCGCGGATGACAATTTTCACGCACTCTCGTTCTCGCTTGCTCTACTTTATATGTTCATGAGGAAATTAATTGACTACTTGTAATCTATACTAAGCGGAACTACTTGTATTCTATACTAAGCGGAGATTGCAGCGGACGGTAAAACGACAAGTGTTTTCCCCCGCTCCCACTTAGGCGACATTATACGGTCTCTTTTGTCATCGTCATATTTCGAATTCGGACACCGCCCTAAGAAACTCCAGGAGGTGGCGTTCCTTTTTTATTATGGCTGAGAGATAGAAGAATCAGCAAGGCGTTCAGTATTTTCACGCCTTGAACTATGTAGTAATTAATGATTCACGATTGCTCGGTTTTAAGATTTCAATCAAAAGTTATTTTTGATCACGAAAGAGACCTTGGCCTTAGGCTGTCACGGGTTGCTTGTAAACTCGACAGCTGTGATATGAAAAGAACAAACTGATCATAACATAGAAATCTATTCATCATTTGCAATTTTCTTCACTTGAATTAATGATCCAACCTAGCCAATTGTTTTATCATAGTGGGGCAAAAGCTGTGTTACACTGCAAAGACTGAACACTTTTTCCACACAAACTGTCCACAGAGACGGTACAAGTTCAAATAATGAAGAAACAATTAATTATTTCAGCACTTCCAGACAGAAAATTAAGAAAATAAAAGTTACTTTTAAGGGTTAAAGAAAGCAAACAAATCAATTTTTTCAACGAAGGTAAATTAAGATTTTTAAAGACAGCTTGATTTTTATCCGGATAATGAAACATTTCATCTCCTACTGTTTATAACCAATCTATCATGATTCATTTCCTACGGACTATAGAGTTTCAAAAAAATTTGAATTACGATGAACTTTTCATTAAGAAAATAAATGTTGTCATACAGTTTATTGAAAAACAGTGTTCTTTGTCTCAAGATTGCAGCTGTGTACGGAGAACAGTTCATTCCCTTCACATCCGTGATCGTCCTTACAATTACAGCCGTCAACAGTCAAGTACGATCATCTCTAGTCCACCGGCTCAGTAAGTTCTCAGTTCACAAATTCAACATTTTTATAATTGATTTTTGTTATTTTAAGATCCTCTTAATCTTAGTCCTGTCGGAGTAAGTTCATTACGCATTTTCGTCCTTGAAAAATTCAAAACAAACCCGGCTTCCCTTAACCTGCTTTGTCATTGGTATAAGCAAAGAATGCCATTTCTTGTCTTTTATTTCTTGCTTCTTTTTCACTTTTAAACTTTGACGAAGTGACCTTCCCTGCAGCTACTGTTGTGTTTATCATGTCCAGTATGGTAAATTGTAGTGAGTATCCACCAAGCTTTCGAATAACACGTCAGACTCAACCAACACCAGGGGCACCCAATGGATCTGTTCCTCAAAATATCTGTCCTTCAGGCACATTTTTGCTGGCTGGGAGATGTGGAAGAAATAATAGTCCTTGGAAGGAAAGTGTTGCTGGGAAAAAGATAATTCAGGGTGTCAGAGGGGATCTGAAGTCTACAATAGCTGCTACGGGTTACTTGTATGGGTTACTTACCACTCAAGATCTGAATTGTGCCCTATGAAACTTCCCAGTAAGTCAGGTTGCAGGTTGTAAGGTTGCTGGCTGGGAACTCTTCCATCAGTCTTGCTGGGAGTGAGGAACTGATAATTTTTTTCCAGCAGTCTCCCAAAATGCTTAAAATAGTCTCAGAAAGTTTTATTCACGCTTTGTTGTTGTTTTTAGGTCTTTTTCCAAAATTTCCCGTTGGGTGCCCCTGCAACACCAATCCGCAATTATCTTCAGCATCAGTTGGGATTCTCTCCATGATTTCTACTCTCGCGAGTATCTCAGGCAGCTTAGGAAATGCTTTGGTTATGATTGCTGTTTTCAAATTTCAAAACCTTCGCAGCGCTCCAGACTACATCATCTCTAGCCTGGCCTTTTCAGATTTTATTGTTTTCTCTTTCTATCTACCACTAATGATTTATTGGATTGTGACAGGCGACAACAAGCATAGCATTGCAAGACAAGTTATTGGAGTTACCTCTTTGACTGCTTCCGTCACCAACATGCTTGTGGTAACAGTTGATCGTTTAATTGCCATAAGATTTCCACTTACGTACATTACAATTGTGACATTCAAAAGAATCTCATCTGTTATTGGCTTTGTTTGGCTTATTTGCTTTATTTCTGGGACGCTTTATGTCCCAGAAATCGGCGGTGTTTCGAAATTCATTTTGGTCTCCTACTGCATCACTCTAATGTTGGGCACATGGAGAATGTATGCCTACATCTTTTTGGTTGCTAAGCGGCAAGAAAATAAAGTTCACACCCTTAATTTATCCGCACAGCAAAGAACTTCTAGTGAGCAACAGAGGAACGAAAAGAAAGCAGCGAAAACGATTTTCACCATCGTTGTTTTTTATGCTTTGTGTTGGTTACCACTGCTTCTTCTTCCCATTTTTGTGAGTCCTTCTAAAAATCCGGTATTGTTCCAAAAATGTTTTTTTTGGACGCAGACAATATTGGTTTGCAATTCAGCATTAAATCCTTATATTTACTGTGTACGAAGCCAAAAATATCGTAAACAGTTCAAGAAACTCTTACGAATGTCGTCTTCTATGCGAAAGCGCATTCCAAGAATTTTCTGAAACAGCATAGAACCACTAAAAGAAACACTAATTTTTTTTGGGGGGGGGGGGGTGGGGAGGCTGTTTGTTGTTAAGATATCTTTGAACGTTATCGACGAAGCATGTTGACAAAATGGGGATTCACTTTTAGGATCATTGTAAAAAGGACCCACATATATAAATAACATCGCTATTTAGGACGGTTCCTTTCCTTCAAGTTACAAGAAAAAGATTATTTCAGTTTAAGAGCGTTAATTGCAAGCATCAACAACTTTTCGAGGGTCATCGTAAGCAAAAAGGACTCACAAGGAAACTTTCTTCAATGTCGTGCTTTAATGAGGATGGCGGGCTCAACTAAATATCAAGCATTATGACTGGATAATTCTATATGATCACTTCTTCTGTTTCTGCTTCCGTTTCCGGCAATCTGTTTTAATTACGCTAGTTCAAAAGCGACGGAGACATGAGGGGAGTCGGAAGAAAATGGAAACGTTCTTATCCTTGCCAATCCGATTCTGTCGAGCTGAAGACACCGCTTACAACTCCCCTTATTTTTTATTTACACCATGAAGGAAAACGCGGGCTAAGCGTTAAAAAAATGCTAGTTTCTCAGCAAAATAATGCCGAAAAAAGAGGGAAACCAAATGGCAGTCCCCACAAATAGTTTTATGTTTGCTAGTGTAGTTAAACCAAGGTTAGAATGCGTTCTCCCTTGTCGAACCAATGAGTCAGTGATGAATAAGTACCGTATGCCATGGTACTTATTCATCGCGTGCTGAGGCTGCTCTTTCACCCAAACGTAGCTTTAGTACCGAAGTGATCATCTGTTGCTTCAGGTGGCCGTGTAGAAGTCAAAAAAGTTATCTTCTACTTCTGACGGCGGAATTTTAGGGCGCTGCAGTTATCATATATGATTACCTTAGAACCAAAGGTTCTTTCTCAGGCGCGGATCTAGGATAAATACTGACCGATTTCCTAAACGAGCGCCAAAGGCACAAGCTTCTAGCGAGGTCCGGGAGAAGGCTCCCCTAGGAAAAAAATTGGATTTTTACTCCTTAAAGTCCCCTTTCCTGGGTTTCCAAGTCATTCAGACAGAAAGTTGGCCAGATGGTAACTTGGAAAGTGTTTTTATTATTAAAAACATACAAGAGAAATTGAGCTCTCTTGAAACATATTAATTATGAAAATATGACCGATTTCCGTAAAACGGTGGAAACCGGTGTGGATCCGTGCCTGTTTCTTAAAATATCTCGTAAGAAATAAATGGTGCATGTCCACTATTTTTTTATTTTGCTTTGATGCGCCCTGGTTACCATATGCAGAAAATGTACGCGCGTTCGTGAATCATCTATTCGTCGTTATAAAAGCCGTAAATTCGCTCGGGTTTGAAGTCACCGATTGTAAAGCTCTTGAAAGTTAAAAAAAGCCGTGGACTTTGATGGACTTTTTCGAGACTTACCGGCTAAGGCACATCAAAATGAGTAATTAATTTAATATGTCGATTCCAATCATTTTCTAATAAGTGCGACTTGAGTAGTCATGTATCAGTGCCTCAGGTTGCACGATTTCAAGACATGTATTTTTGCCTCTTCAAAAGGCGCCGATGGTTATATCCTGAGTCGACAGATCGCTACTGTGTGGCTCCACGAAATGATTTTCTTCTTTACAGCTAATTGCCTGTAGAAAAGCAGTGAAAAAAGTCAGTTAGAACTTTTCGAAGTTTCTACTTGCAGGCAATTAAAAAACATTAGGCATTAAGCTACTTGAGTGCCACTATAATATCCAGGATTTACCGTGAGTTCATTTGGCGCAATAGAAATTACTAATAAAAGTATACTTCATTTAGGTAAGTGCTAAATGTATATTTAAACCTGCTATTTCGTTCCTAAAATTCTAAAAAAGCTCTTAGAAGTTAATCAAGGCGATTTAACTTGTATTTTGAAAACAATGAAATCCATTAGTCAGTAACAACCAAACCAAAATGGAAAACCTTTAGAAAAACTATAGTAACCTGTTCATTTAGCAACATGGATATAAATTTGGAAACAGTTGCAGATACTAAAGTGACAGAGGAAGCGAAAAACTAGAAACTCGATGGAGGATTGATTGTAATGGTCCATGGAGTCGCAGCGGTAGCTCTACTTCTGAACTGTGTAAGTCGCTCTATCGTCACAGTGAAATTATTAACTTTATTTGTCTATTTTTATTTTTTTGGTTTTCTTCATGGTCGAAGGCTTGAAAGCAAAATCGTCATAGATCGTGCCATCGTGCCACCATGCCACCCTGTTCGCTCATCTTCAGTGTCTACCACTAAGTTGCAAGCTGGTAAATTGGTATTTTCTTTTACCAGAGTCATCTCGCTTTAGTGCAGTGTCGATGAGATTATTTCTCTTTTTTTATAACAGATAGAAAATACCTTGGTATAACTGCTGAAAGTTAATACTCACATCTATCATTTCCTGTCATGTTGACGAACAACACCAATAGTGATGGTCCAAGCCCTTCGATTGACACGAGCATAGAAAAAAGCCTGAGTTCTAGTAATCCAGAATTATCTACAGATTCGGTTGTGATCCTGTCTATCATGTGTTCCTTGGCGAGTGTCTCTGGTAGCATTGGAAATTCCTTGGTCATCCTTGCTGTCTCCAAATCAGAAAGCCTTCGAAGTATTCCTGATTTTATCATATCAAGTTTAGCATGTTCAGATTTAACAGTCTGTTTTATCTACCTACCCCTACTTATCTTCCAGGTAACATACGGCAATAACTTTTTTGTTAACACTGTAAAGAGATTTTTTGGGCATTTTTGTGTGATTGCTTCAATAACCAATATGTTTGTGATCACAATTGATCGTTTACTTGCCGTACGATTTCCACTCAAATACCCCATCTTCGTAACGGAAAAAGTAGCTTTTTCCTCCATTGCAATAGTCTGGCTCATTTCGCTATCCTTCGGGGCCGTTTACTCCCAAGAATTAAACAATCCTTCTCACCATGCCATTTTAACTGTATATACCACCTTGTTAATTTTTGGCACATGGGCTATATACGCCTTCATCTTTTTCGCCGCTAAGCGACAAGAAAACAAAGTGGTTCGACCCGTAAATCCAGCTACCCCACCGCAAATTTCTGTCGTGCAACAAAAGGCAACCAAGACCATATTCATCGTTGTTGGGATTTATGCGCTATGTTGGTTGCCATCAAAACTTATTCATTTTTTTGTAAATCCAGCCAAAAACCCTATTTTGTTTAAAAAAAGTTTCTTTTGGATTCAAGCAGCATTGGCGTGTAATTCTGCTCTCAATCCGTATGTTTACTGCATAAGAAGCGAAAGGTATCGCAAACAATTTGCAAAACTCCTTCGAATAAAACCGGCGTCTGACGCTCAATAAAACGTCAGACGTTCGCATGTTCAACAATGACTTAGCAGTTGATTTGCAGCGAAACAATTGTCAGTTGGCAGTTGCTGCATTTGTCTTATTTGAACAGTTAAATTAAACGAGTCAGAGGAGATTTACTTTTTAAGATGGACTTACTAAGTTAATCATATTTATTGAGCTGAAGAAATTTGATGTTTTTGATTGTTTATGGCAAGTAGTTTTTTCGTGGAAATTGTGAAATGCAAAATAAATAATCAGTTATTTCACACACCTGTCAGTTTTAAGTTATGTTAATGTATCAATGATAAACTGGAAATAAATGTGTTTCATAAAATGTTATTTTATCGATTCAACTACATTCTGTCACAGAAGCCGGCAACCGCGGCAAATTTCGTAAGGTAGCCACCAGTGCAAGTTACGAAATTTCCTTGTAGGTTCTGAGTTAAAAAAAAAAATGAGTTTGTGATGGATGCGTATTAAAAGGGCTGCTCGCGAAATATTTTGGCATTGTGTAACCGACATGAAGCCGCAGATCTGTCAAAGATCACATGTCCCTAGCCTTCCACGCAAATGGTAATTTCACATGTCTCGTCACCCCCTACCCCACCCCCCTCGCTGTTTCTCCTGCTCACATCGGACTACGACCAATCCATCGCACTCTTAAGACTATGGCACCCATGGCGGTTCAGGTGTCCTTTTCTGTAGAAAGAGCCCTATCAGCCAATTAATGTCGTCGCAATTTGTAAAATAATTTTCTTCAGTAAATAATTTAGTATCAGATCTTGTTGACATGTTATAGGGTTTTTATCGGAAAAATAAAAATAGAAAAACTATCGCCTTATCATAGCTTATCGTATAGCATAATAAGCCCCTTATTATGACGATTAAGACAGAATAGCAAATACAGCCTAAAACGCTTCAAAACGACACAGGAACAGAAAATTCAGCGAAATTAAGTTTATTTTAATTCTTTGGTACACGGTAAGTTAAGATAAGGCGATATTTTTTCTAGTTTTTTTAATTTTTCCCATTTAAACCCTGAAAAACCGGCTACGTTACGTAAGATTAGCAGATGTATTAATTTTAACATGCGCTCATATATAGAGTTTGGGAGGCCTGTGGATAAAACAGTGGGAAAAAGCACTTAATGTTATTTGATGAAGATGGGGTTATCCTTCTTAGTTTTAGGGAACTGTTCCACCCTAAATTTCTATGGTCACGAATCTTAGCAAACTAAAAACAGCTCTCGCCTGTAAAATATTTCAGGGGCACCCAACGGGAAATTTTGAGAAAAAGACCTAAAAACAACAACAAAGCGTGAATAAAGTTTTCTGAGACTATTTTAAGCATTTTGGGAGATTGCTGGAAAAAAAATTATCTGTTCCTCACTCCCAGCAAGACTGATGGAAGAGTTCCCAGCCAGCAACCTTACAACCTGCAACCTGACTTACTGGGAAGTTTCATAGGGCACAATTCAGACCTCGAGTGGTAAGTAACCCATACAAGTCAGCCGTAGCAGTTATTCTAGACTTCAAATCCCCTCTGACACCCTGAATTATCTTTTTCCCAGCAACACTTTCCTTCCAAGGACTATTATTTCTTTCACATCTCCCAGCCAGCAAAAATGTGCCTGAAGAACAGATATTTTGAGGAACAGATCCATTGGGTGCCCCTGATATTTGATGCTATGATCTCCCCTATTCTTGAACATATAAAAGTGAAATTTGGGGTGTGTATGCAAACCAGATTTTAAGACGGCTCACAAATCGAGAAGACACACCTTCAATTTTGCAAACGGTACTTAGAAGGAAACAGCAAAGCTTCTAATATAGTTTGTAGAGCAGCGCTTGGTCGTTTCCCTTTAAATATCACTATCAATCAAAACATTTTCAAATGCATTTTGTATATTCAGTCTACGAGGAATCTCAGTTTCGTCAAACAATCTTTTTTAATGTTATTTGACTTACACTGTAATGGCAAAAATAGCTTCCACTTTCATTTGATGGATATGTCAGAATATTTTAACCTACCTGACTTTAACCCTGATTCATTAGATACCGCTATGGTAAAAGGCTGTGTAAGCTCAATGAAACAGGAATATATCTCAACTTGGCAAAACACCCTTCAACGTTCTCAAAAACTTTGAATTTTATAGATCTTTTAAAACCGATCATACCTCCTCTATTTACTTAGACTTAAAAAGTGGAACAGCTGGGAGAAGGGCTTTAGTAAAACTACGAATAAACAATCACAAACTAATGAGAAATTGTTTGTTTAGGGAAGATTAATGTACTTTAACTCCTTGTGATGCACGGGGCGATGGATCCTTTTCTATAGGAAAAACCTCATCAGTCATAGATGTTATCGATTTCTATTCTTTTTACACATATAATTTCCACCTAGAGTTATGTTAATATCAGACCTCTTTGATATGTTTGTATTAAAATAAAGAACATTCGTTGTAAGGGTCTCATACTGAGGTAGGCTAATGTACCCTCCCCTCACTACTACAACAACACTAAATGGTGGTGCCCACGCTTCTCGCGCGTTGAATCTCCTGACGTCGGACGCAATGATTTAACAGGATCAATTTTTAAAATTCTTTTTTGTTCTTTGGATTGTTACAATCTACAAATGAACAGTTATAAATTATTGAACATTGTTACTGACAGAACGGTTCATTCATGCCCTATTAATACCAAGATTCCTCAAGACTGGATATTTTAAACAAGAGGTAATAGATTTTCTTTCCTTTCAACTTCATTTTATTGAACCTCGTGTAAATGCATAAGTAAATTTATTACTCCCACCTTGTTGTTGTATTTTGAAAAGATTTGAGGAGTCAGCGTGGCCGAGCGCTTTCAAAGCTGTACTTGTAATCCGGAGGCTCGGAGTTTAAGTCCCACCCTGACCGCTAGCTGGATTTGTTTTCGGCCTTCCTCGGCCACTCCTTTAGAATAGCAAGCTGGTTCATCCTATCAGTTGGGATTCTCAACATTGTTATTTTCCCCATAAGGGGGGTGGGGGGATAATTACGTCCTTAATTTAGTGAATTAAGTTCCAATAACTCTCACTTTCAAAATGGGGCTAGGTTCACAACCTTTCTTGTGAAAATGAGTTTTATATACATGAGAATGAAAAATGATTCCCATATTAAAGGCTGAGCACTTACCCTCGTTTTGAAACAGAGCCCGGGGGAACTCGGAAATGGCCTATTTAATATTCTCAAGCTCACTGTACATAAGCTACAGAATTCTAATAATAATAATAACTTTATTTCTATACAGTGTCTATAGCGCTCTTATCCTATGTTCAAGGCGCTTTACAGTCATTATTGAAAAATATTTACAAATTTACAACCATATCCTATTATATTTACAATGGGTAAAAAAGGAAAAAATTAAAACTGAAGCAACTATTAAACCATATAACGAATTCTACTCTTATGTGGCGGGAAATAGCAGTGGTGGAGAAACTATGGCGTCATCGAAAATTGCTAGATTTCTCGAACCTTGACTGACAAGTCATAAACATGTTGTTGTTTTTCAATAATACCGTCGAACCTCTCTAGAACGGCCACCTTGGGGACAGAAGAAAGTGGCCGTTATGGGGAGGGAGGGGCGTAAGATGACCAAATTTTTTTAGGGAGTACAACATGTTTATTGTGCTAAATTCATGCTTACTGTATCCCTTATTGGTAATCCAATTATAAATAATGTACAGAGTTAAATAATAATAAGATATGTTTTGAATCAAAAGGGTTCGCTACATTCGCTAAGTATCATTGTCAATGTATTCTTAATGCAGCAGTATAAATGGAACACAATCAAAGTACGATTGCGGTGATTAATCATCAACTCGCCATACGGATCAAATTTCATGACCATTCTTGACTTTTTCACATTGTTTTTCTTTAGTCACTGAAAAAATTGGCCGTTGTCGAGAGATTATTAGGCAGTTGGGGACACGCTTTAGTGGCCGTTCCCGTTGTGGAGAGGTGGCCGTTGGAGAGAGGTTTAAACAAGAACCATTGTTATATTCCTAGACTTTCACTCAACTAAACAGGGACTGCCATTGGTTGATTCTTGGTCACCTGGCCTTGACTAAAATCAAATGTATGGACTGTCCGCCGAGACAAAAATTAGTGACCGTTGTAGAGAGGTGGCCGTTACTTGGTGGAGGCTTGACTGTAATAAAGGTAAATGATGAATTTTTGGTGCTGCCTTTGTAAGCTTAGAAATTAAAGTCTTAGTTATTTATCGAAATAAGTCAGAACTGTTCGAAGAACTAAGGTTTTGGACGCGTGAACTGAGTCCCGAAGTTCCTTAGTCACGGATGGCGTCATCATCGTCATCCTTGTTCAGAAAATTATTTCAGTCTATATTTTTATTTTTTCTCGTGTAGTACAACGTTTCACACTAGTGGCGAGTATAGGTGTTCGATGCCGTGTTGGAATGAATATTTTCGGCACCCTTTATTCGCAAGAGCTTGGCAAACTGTTTGCGGTATTTACGGCTTCTCAAACAATAAACATACGGATTCAGCGCAGAATTACATGACAGAACCGTTTGAACCCAAGGAAAACATCTCTTAAACAAAACTTCCTCCGTGGAAGGATTAACAATGATCGGGAGAAGCAATAAAGGTAGCCAACACAGGCCATAAATTCCAACAACGGTGAAAATGGTTTTTGCTGCTTTTTTCTCGGCTTTCTGTTGATCAGTAGAAATATTTGGCTGCGTGGTTGAATTCAGAGAGTGAACTTTGTTTTCTTGCTTCCTTGCGGCGTAAAAGATGTAGGCGTACATACTGAGGGTGACTAACAAAAGAATAATGCAGTAAGAAAGTATAATGAACCGTGAAACGCCGATGTCCCGTGCGTAGATCCCCCCAAAAGCGAAAGAGATGAACCAAACTAGCGCGATGGCGAACATGGCTGTTTTGACTGTCATGATGGACGGATATTTGAGCGGAAATCGTATAGCAATGACGCGGTCAACTGTTACAACAAACATGTTTGTAACCGACCCGATCAGGGAAATGTGTCCAAAAAAGCTGGTTACGATAGAAAACGCTGAATCAGGATGCGATATTGGGCTTGTATAGTAATTGTACTTATAAGCCGACAGAGGTAGGTAAACAGAACAGACGGTGAAATCTGAAAATGCTAAACTTAGTATGACAAAGTCAGGAATACTACGAAGGCTTTCAGATTTCAGTACGGCAAGGATAACCAAGGAATTTCCAAAGATTCCAAACATGCTTGTTAAAACACAGATGACAGTGAGAATCACAACTGATTCTGGAGATAATTCTGGATTTATGTAGGTTGCTTGTATAGTCGTTTCATTTTGAGTACAGTTCTCTGTGCAGGACATGATGACAGATGTTACTTGTTGACAACCATTCAGGAAAAGTTTCTAGAAAAAAAAAATTAAAAACAGCAAACAGAGTTATTTATCATTTTCTGAAACGTGGAACGGATGGAATTAACGATAGTTAAAAAGTTAAAACTAATAAGAAATGACGAGATAGTTCACTCTTCATTTTGCATTTTTCAATTTTTTTTTTTTACGAACCTGATGGATTAGGAAATTTTGTACCATGAACTGGAAATTTTTCCTCATAAATTATCATTTTTGGATATCAAAACAAAAATAATTTAATTCGGTTGAATTATACAGATTTTAAAAGAACGAACGATGGAGGAAACTTACATTTCTTTCACGCTTCTTGCAACACGTATCACCGATGCAATTGCACTTGACAGTGTAGCTTATCTGTTGATATTGCTTGAAGACTGTGATCACATTTCCTCGCTATGATTATGGATATTTTTAATTATCTCATCACCACCTCTTTTAGTAAGGTCATCAAACGCGGCACGAAAGGGCTTCTTGTCAATTGCAGCAAGTCACCACACAAAACAGTGACTTCAAACCGTGATAGCAAATACAGGCGAAGATTTTACAATTATTATACAACTGAACCTCAACATCTAAGAGTAGTGAGGTAACTAAGTATCACATTCGGAAGTTGTTATCACAAATACAGCTGCTCATGTTGCAATATTCATCAACCTGCTGATAACAGCAAAATAAGTAAAAGACAATTAAACTTTGTTCATTGGCCGATGAAAACCGAGAGCAATAATTTGCAGACCGATCTTGAACACGGTGACTTTCTAAATAAGCAGAAACTGAAAGCTCTTATTGGCTCTGTGACATGTCTTCTAAATTTAAATACTTAACGTTTAGGTAAACACTAGGAAAACCATTATATTATATTATCTTCATGCTGTGTAATTCCCGCACAATTTTCCCACTTTGGTCAGTGAGATTCCCACCCACCACCTTTCAGTGTTTATTTGAAATGACAATATTTTTTTGACTGTACTTTAATCTTATATCTAAAAGTGGAAAAGTAATATTTCGTGCCACAGACTGTTTTATGAAATGGTCCTCGTTTAACTCTATTGTTTTATAGGTGAAAATAAAAATGTTTCGAACGTCGTTAGGTCTTAATTGAAAGCGATGATCAAAACTGTATTCAAACTAATTCTCTTTAGTGACGCCGTCACGTCGTGGACTTGATAAATTGGCCTGATCAACAAAGTTTAATTAAACAAGAGTGTCGATCGTGCTTTTTTCCTGTTTTTCTTAGATTATTTCGTTCTATCGGCAAAACTAGCAGAAAGGGTCCCACGAAATGTGAAGCCAACGAAAAAGCTGAGTGAAACGACCAGAGCTGAGCCTTGTTTTGTGGGTTTTGAATTGTTAATTGTGATGAAGACACCCAACTGCAACAAACAGAAGTCATTCTGCGTTTAAACAATCAACATTAAAGACAGGATGGCTTTTCGATTGCACGACATATCAAAAAGCAGCGCCGTTTGCGCCCATGTTGATGTCATTTTGTTCATTTACTTCAAAAAACTCTTTCTTTCGTTGATGAACAGTGTCGATAAAGAATTACGCGGAAAGCACACCCTTGAAGTGCATTTGTTTCATATCCTTATGGTTCAGTCAATTCCAAGCGTACCCATCCCTCTCGGTCATTTGTCGAATCGTCCCCCCCCCCCCCCCGCACGGTGGAGCTTTTCTCATCAATTGTTTGTTTGTGGGTGGGGAATTTGTCATTGTTGAATTTCACGCTTTCTACATGCAAATTTTGAAGAGGAACATAGCATATCTAAAGAACACTAGTACCCAGTGAGAGCATAAGCAAAGTCACTGGCATTGCAGAGGAATTTATAGAGAAACTGTCACTGTTTGTGAAGAGCTTTATTTCTGTCTACTAGTGGATCCGCGTTCGTCACTTACGGAAACGAAATCGAGTCGAAAGAAGTCCAGTTTCCCGGCCGAGATGCCCCTGATAAAATCAGTAGGGGCGGCTAATGGGCAGTCGCCCGTGATACCTCGAGAATTTGTGGCTTTGGACCATAGGAACACCAAGATTAGGATGCGTTCTAACGAACGCGAAAATGACACTTTTGAAAGAAGGCTCATTTTCTCGTCGTGTCTAAACGATAAAATTTTCGACGGTCACTATTTTCGCTACCCGATACAAAGCGGAATCCAATGATTGTTTTATCATGTACACACATGAGCTTGTGTTAACCAAAACGTTCATCGCAATAAACAAAATATAAACAAAACGAAACATCAAAATGCTTACAACATTTTAAATCGTTCAACCTTTAGTCACTTTTCGTACGCTCTTAAATTTTCCAAGTGCTTACAAAACTTAAATGCGAAAGCCCTCTAATTTGTGAATACTTTTTGAAAGATCTTTACAATTTAAAATGGCAAAAATTGTTGCTTCCTCTGATGGCAGCTACTGCAACAAGCTACTTTAGTTCCCAGAGTTAGAATCCTGGGAAAAGTTTATTTGATAACAGAGGTAACAGCAAAATGACGTAACTTTGGCGTCACTTTTGCCTCTCTTGCTTTTGCATATTGTTTATTCAAAATATTTATCTCCATCTTTGTTTGGCTTAAATCCCCTCACTAAATCTTCATAACCCGGTAGCGTTGACCAAATTTGGCGATATCCGATAAAATGACGTCAATAGTACAGTCTATCGCCAGGAAAAAGGAATACCGCAACCGAGAAGCCCTGAGGACGAGGTTGCGTTTTATCTCAGTTGTTTTGGTAGAGCTTGAGAAAATGGCGGAAAACGTAGCACGTTTTGCGAAGAAGAAATAGCCGAACTTCTGCCTAAATAAAATAGCAAGAACAGCAGAAATACAACTCGATGGATGACAACTGTTATTTGCAAAATATCTGCTAGACTTAACACACCTTTATACACTGAATTTTCCTTCGATAGCTCTTGAATTAATTTGTAGAAAGTCTAGAGGCAGAAGTCCTGAAAAACTTTATCAAGTGATCATCGCAGCCAAGTGATCGTTGCTGAGTTTCCAACTTTAGAAAGCCCGTACTACAGAGAGCAGTGCACTGAAGTGCAGGGACCGCGTGTTCCGGGGACGCTCTAGCAATCGAATTCGCTATGGTCAGTTATATCCCCTCCTCCGCCTTTTCATCCACAGGCGACGCCGCTATACGCCCAAAGAGCTATTTCATATCAGATAGTAAATGATTCAAGATGTATTTAAAACTTTAGGGTCTCATGATCACTTTGTAGCAATCAGTGTTAAGTGTTAACTTTGCTAATTGTCTCTGGTTATTTATCCTAGTGAGAAGCCGGGTGAAGAGAGTGGGTGCCCGGTTCGATAGCTGGCGTATGAGGTGGCTGTATTCGCAAGCTTTTCGATACTGAGATCGACTAACCATTTTTAAAGTACTTTACTCCCAAGGAATTTAAAAAATGTTTGCGGTATCTCTGACTTCTGAAGCAGTAAACGTACGGATTGAGAGCAGAATTACACGACAGCACAGTCTGAACCCAAGGAAAACATCGCTTAAACAACAATTCCTTCTTGGAAGGATTGACAATGATCGGAAGAAGTAATAGCGGCAACCAACACAAAGCATAAATGCCAACAACAGCGAAAATGGTCTTCGTTGCTTTTTTCTGGGCTTTCTGTTGCTCAGCAGAGACATGTGACTCTGTGGATGGACTCATAGTCTGAACTTTCTTTTCTTGTCGCTTGGCGGTGTAAAAAATGTATACATACATAGCCCATGTACACAACATCAGTATTATGCAGTAAGAAAGTATGATGTATCTTGATTGAACACCGATATCCCGGGAGTAAACCGCTCCGAAAGTCAGAGAAATGAACCATACAATCGTTATGGCGGATATGGCAGTTTTTGATGACGCAAAAGTAGCGTATTTGAGTGGAAATCGTATAGCAATAAAACGATCAATTGTTACTATGAACATGTTTGTAACCGAAGCAATCCAGGAGCAGTGTCCAATAAAGTTCTTTAAAATAAAAAACGCGGAGTTCTGTTGCGTAATCTGGCTTGTATAGTGATTGAATTCAAAGATGGACAATGGTAAAAATATAAAACAGACTGTAAAATCTGAAAATGCCAAGCTTGATATGATGTAGTCAGGGATGCTGCGAAGGTTTTGAGATTTGAAGACGGCGATCACAACCAAAGCATTTCCCAAGGAGCCAGAGACACTCGCTAAAGCAGAGACGATGGAGAGAATCACAACTGATTCTGGAGGCAGTTCTGTTTGATAAATGCAGGTTCGTTCTGTAGTTGTGAAATTTGTTTCGGAGTTTGATCGACCCTCACAAGAGGACATGTTGTTGGTAATTATACCAAGGTACCTTAGACATTGAAGTATATAATGTTCAGAAAAGTAGAACTTATCCTACGGGAGTAGTTTGTGTTACAAGGTGATACTTGCATGCATTTGGAATCCTGTCAAGAAACTGTTTCTGTTGAACCGCCTAGAGCAACAGCTGGTTACATAATGGACATAATCACAGTCCCGTTGAATAAATTGGAGAATGAGATTAACATAACACATTTCATAACGTTTTAAGATCCTACTGGGTTCTTTTAAGCCTTAGAAAACATCCGACATTTCGCGACGCCAGCACTGGTTTCCACGCGAAATGACGTCTGAGAAACGAGCGTAGAAATTCCATTCTGATGACGAGGCGTCACTACCCAGAACTGGGTAGTGCTTCTCATTAGTCATGCCACTCGGGAAATTTACTTTGACCAATCAGAAGCAACACCCAGTTCTGGGTAGTGACGCGTCATCAGTATGGAATTTCTGCGCACGTTTCTCAGACGTCATTTCGCGGGGAAACCAGTTGTTGGTTTCGCCAAATGCCGGTTGTTTTCTCAGGCTAGATTCTTTGACACATTCTAGTTTAAACAATATATTAAAGTAGGTTTAACGTACAACGCCATAACGAACAAATCAATATTCCCTTGAAAAGATGATTTAACCAATACCCAGAGAGATGCAAGGCGCGCCCGTGGTACATGCGTTGGCTGCCGTACGTGGTTCTGAAGTCTTTGGGCCGGACGAATCAGTTTCCACCGGCTAAAAAATTTGACAAATGGCATAGTTGGTTCACACGGAACCGCTCAATATTTTCGCTCTGTTGACACGTAACTAACGAACCTAACTAACTTTATTCAGTGGTTTTACCATCCGCCCATGCGCAGGGTAATAATTCATGGCGTCTCGGCCCAGCTGAGTTACCAAGCGCACGCATCCGAGCAACAACGCCTTTGCCGTACTAAAATTTAGACAGTTATGGTGTTCATACCGCGCCGGTCAAATTTCCAACCGAACCAAATAAAAATTTCATTTCAGTTGTGTAACCTGATGACAATAAAAGGACGTGGCGATAAATGAATTTAAGTAAATGCTGACCATGATATGAGATTTGCCGTTTCCAGGCACAATTCCTACTTGTGTTCAGTCCTTCCCTTTCTTGATGACTTTCAGCAATCAGCAATAATTCTCGCGAAAACAGTTAGAGGCATCGTTAATATTGAAATTAAATATCAGAAGATCCATGCGACGAGGACTGACACTCAGGAGCATGGTTCGCTGATAATCGTCAATGTACTACCGATACAGGGAAAGATCAGAGAATTTTAAATCTGAGAGAATAAAATAAGTTTTACACTAAAACGTTTTTTTCGTGTTTTGCTGTTATTGTTTTTATCAGGTACCAATTACAAGTAAGAAAGAGAAACACGGCAATAAACATGACGGGTTGGTTTTATGCAAGGGTTATTGTTGGAATCCTCCTAGCCTGCGAACACAGACGTATTTCTGGTCGTCGCTTCCCTTCATCCGCGTTTACAGACTTCCTTCCTTCCTTCCAATTCCTACATTTCGTTTAAGCAACAAACTACTCACAAGGTACGCGTGCACTAGCTGTATGCAAAGTGTGTGTAGCGGTTATTATACGATCAGAGAGTCATCAGAAAACTGAAATGCTCTAGTTCTAGTCTTAGTAGTAACAGGTTAAGTCACCATTGGCTGAGTTGAAAAAAATCCTCGTTTATATTCAGTTTGCTTTTCAGATGGTCAAAGTGATTCAACCTCTTATTCATTCATCTACAGGGTGATTTTGGTAGCGCCTAATCCCCAAGAGCTTTGCAAACTGATAGCGGTATTTGCGGCTTCTTAAACAGTAAACATACGGATTCAGCGCAGAATTAATCGTCAACAGCGTCTGAACCCAAGGAAAATACCGCTTATACAATTCGTTTTTTGAAGAACTTGAAAACACAATGATCGGGAAAAGCAGCAATGGCAACCAACACAACGTATAAATTCCAACAACGGTGAAAATGGTTTTTGTTGCCTTTTTCTCGGCTTTCTGTTCAGCTGATACAAGAGGGCCTGCAGACGAGTTCAAAGTTTGAACTTTGTTTTCTTGTTGCTTGGCAGCGAAGAAGATGTATGCGTACATAGCCCAGGTACCAATCATTAGTATGATGCAGTAAGAAAGTATGATTAATTTTGTAGCACCAATTTCTCGAGCGTAAAACGCTCCAAAAGTCAGAGAAATAGTCCAAACAAGCGCAATGGCACACAAGGCCTTTGGCACTGTCATGATATGAGTGTATTTTAGTGGAAAACGTACGGCTATAACACGATCAATTGTTACCACAAACATGTTTGTAACCGATGCAATCCAGGAGCAGTGGCCAAAAAAGGACGTCGCAATAGAAACAGCTGAATCAAGGTGTGTTAAATACTTGGTGTAGTGGTTGTACCTGTGAATCATTAACGGTAAATATATAAAACAGACTGTAAAATCTGAAAATGCCAAGCTTGATATGATGTAGTCAGGGATGCTACGGAGAGTTTGAGATTTGAAGACGGCGATCATAACCAGAGCATTTCCTAAGAAGCCTGCAACACTCGTCAAAGCAGAGACGATGGAGAGAATCACAACTGATTCTGGAGGTAATTCTAACCGGCTGATGTTTTCTTCAGTGCCTGTGCCATTTGTAGTGGACATGTTGCCAATTAATCCAGCCTACGTTGCTGAAACCTGATTAAAAATAACAAAATATATATGAGAAATTCGTCACCTTTTTGACTACTTAACACAGGCATGCTTCGCCATCAATAAAGAAAAGTGAGCGTAAACGACAGCTGAAACGATACATCAACGAAACGAAAATATATATATATATAAATCAAGAGATCTGGAAAAGGACATTTCCTGCTATAGTATTACTTTGACTAAAATATGTGCTAACACTACCAATAGGGAGATGGTGGTAAAAGATGTAGTCGAGTATGGTAATTTTCGATGCCTTTTTGAGGTGGATGTGCTTTTCACACAGCGCCTTAAGTAGCTTCTCTAGAATCTATCCGGAAATTAAATGCGGCTAAAGGCTGGTAATTTTTAGAAGACCAAGCTGTTTTCTTGTTGTCGGCACCAAGGGCTGCTTCCTCACAGAAGGGGCTTTTAATCTATTTTCAATGTTGGGCATTGTAAACATTTGTGCACATACCGTTATCTTGGCATTCGTCGCGTTGAGTAGGAAAACAAATTTATCTTGCCAAGAAAAAAGTGTAACCCTCACCGGAAGAGCTACATGTTGTAAGCATGTTAATTGGCCTTGTTTCTTTTGTCACTATTTGACTTCTCATGTACCAGATACTTTGCTGACTATTTGTGCTTTTCATATTGCGTTTGCCTGCGTAGCAAGCGTTTCCAATCGAGTTATCCGAGAAAGTTAGAGCGGAAGCAAAAAAAGAGTTTTTTAGGCTTTCGTCCCAACTTTCTCGACGAACTCGCGCGGAAGCGCTTGCTGCGCAGGCTAATATTGCGTCCATGATACTTACTCAACTTTTTGACAATCTAATCATTTGATGCCTGAATCTATTTGATAAGTCACTGCAGTTTGTTTTTGAGAGCAATTAATGGTAACAGGTTAAAATTGTACTCACTTTCCGAATGATTTTCTGCAAAGCAAACATAAAAAATGAAAACTAAGTTCTGTTACTGATTATAAGATAAAATAAGACAATGTGCTTTTTAGCGGCTTACACAGAAGTACATTTTCGAGGACCATGACGTTGTGAAAAGCAGGTGACATGAGCTTTTTGTGCTTTTAATGGTTTCCTCTAATTTGATTTCTGGTTAAATAAACCGGTTTAAAAAGCGAAAAAAAAAAAGAATAGGAATCAGAAAATCCTTTAAACAATGGATCAGTGTTCAGTGACATAACCTGAAATAGTAAAATCCTAGCTCAAGAATTCATTTTTAAACTATTTTGTTAGTGGTCTTAAGGAGGGTACGTATATTTGTGTGCGTTTCAGGGTTTAATAAGTGTGATATTAGTCGATAATTGATAACAGGGAGCCAATCAGATTTTAACAACTTATAATTACAGTCGACTTCCGTTATTACCGATGCCGTCGGGGGGAGATTTAGAGTCTGTAATAGCCAGAGTCTGTAATAGCGGGGAACGAGAGAAAAAAATTGTTTTCTCTTTAAACTTATGAAATAGTATATGTACTAAAAGTCCCAGAAGCATTGTAGTTTATGCCGATTTAGAAAGTTCATATTTTAGCACGGTTGTTGCCTAGAACAATTCACGACCAAATTTAATCGCGAACTGTAAGACGTGTATCTTTTCTGTAACTTATGACTTTGTTTCTCCTGCCTCACAGTGCAGTTTAAAAACATGTGCCGGTATACATGTATACACACATATATATATTTCGAAGGCTTTCAAATCAATGGAAACGAAGAGAATGGCCGCCACGAAAACACTGTACTGAGCACATGGAGGTGATGCAAGCAAGGCTGACCGCGCTTGAGCCAAACGACCGACCGCTGACCACGCGCGCTCTCCTTGTTGTTAACTCTGTTAAATAAATATTTATTACTTCGGCGGAGCGCGAAGTAAAGGATTCGCGACAGGGCGGATAAAGGTTGGGCGATGAAACGAGCGCTCCGCTCTTCATTTAATGTGTGATGCGGAGTAGGACTGGCACGAGCGCTCTTTCCGCGCTTCCGGTGCCCTTGAAGGCCAGCGAAATTTTCCTTTTTGCAAACAGGAAATCCTATTTTCTTTCTGTAATTTCAGGCTACAATGTTAAATAGATAAATTCGTTTCATAACAATATCAATAAACAGTTTCATATGTTTGTGTCTGTACGTCTATAGGTCAAACTTGTTGGTCGTATAATGCCAAAATTTGAGTTTAATTTGAAAGTGTTGAATACCTCCTCCTTCCACTAAATATCACCTAATCGTCTTTCACCGTTTCGTTTGCAAAAGCTTAACACTTCTTAACCTCAATTTTTACATATGTTAAAGGGGGGTAAATTTTGTATAACATAACAAAAAATTAGATTGATATATATTGATATAGTGGCGTTGTACTTCTTCAAACTTTGCTTCTCGTTTGCAACGCGACATGGCGATTCGCGCAATGCGTTGCAAATCCGGCAACCGCATGTAAACAAAATTTATTGAGGTTAGTTGTAAGGTTTTTTCTCCGTTTTTCTCTCTAAAACAAAACAAGGTAAACAGTAAAAACTGAGGGAAAACTAATTTTGAAGTTTCGAAGAAACAGAAAGACGTATGAGATGTTTTTTCAAAATTAAAAAGAAGGATGATGGTGATTGAAATTAGCATAATTTCACCTTGCACGAGCTGCACGCATTTATAAAATATACGTCATCTGGTTATGAAACACGATCTGCTGTCTTTTAGTTTTGCCATGGATGACATGAAAGAGATTTTCCTTCGTGCTTTAGACAGTACTTAGTTGTTTTTGTTTTGGAATAACATCGACATTGGCGAGTAGCAGAATGAAAATATAATTCAGTGGTAGAGTCATGGAAGTAATAAAAGAAACCCTTTGAAAGAAATGTTTGTCTACTCCAACTAAACCTCCCGCAAAAAATAGCAACATTTGCCTCTCGGAGACAGCGTACCAGCACAAAGGAAGGAGGAAGAAGTGCAAGAAAACAAATTATCAAGGCGCCATAACTCAGTGACAGCGGCAGGTTCTTATGCACAAACCACATCGCAAGCCCCGACCAAAGTCGAAAACAAGCAACATTTCTAAACATAGTGCCAGTCCACTGCATCACACCTTTTTGCTCGGACGCGCTCGTTTCACCGCCCTACCTTTATCCGCCCTGATTAATTCGCGACGCTCAGGAATGTATCAAAGTTGCAATTTTTTGACAAGATTGGGCAAGCGAAGTCTGTAGGTTTTCGGCTCTATTCGGCTGTTTGACGAAGTGAGAGCCGACTTAGTTCGAGATATCTCGAGATCACTTCGATTTCTTTGATTTATTCTTTAACTTTTTCGAGGAAGAAAGAATTACTATTTTGGCCTTCCCGGGGTTTGAACCGACTCACCTGTGTGACCCGTCAGATCAGAGGAGACTCTAAGTTGAGGGATTAGCCGATTGCGCTATTGCGACCCAAGGTAGTTTGGGATATGAAAAATAGTTATGAAATGATGCACTAGTTCCGGGACAAGATTGGGCGTGCAAGTTCCTGACTTTTCGGCTTGTTTCAACTATTTCACGAAATGAGATCGGACTACTTCGTGATATCTTGAGATCACTTCGAGTTTAGTCTTTAATTACTCGAGGAATAAATAGAGGATATTTCGTAGCCGCGCAGAGACACGAAATTTCTCTTCGAGTGTTGAAAAACATTTCACGAGTGAGCCCTCCTTTCGAACTATTTTATGATGAATTTAAAGTTACAAAATGCGGCACAAAGACATTTTGTCTTTGTTGAGTTTTACATAGTAAAATTGCTTTCATTCGTTGCGTGACTTTCTCGAACGTTCTCTACGTTTTTGGATTAGCCATGAATAATTAATTAGGGCATGTTTACATTTCAGCATGAGTCAGCAGATTTGCATCAGTTACTGAAATCATAAAATATGTCGAAAAGCTACTACTATTCGCCTGTTTAGTATTTTCTAGAACCTTATGTCAAACGGTATACAAGTTCCAAGCGAGTTCTTTTGACGAACTAGGTTTTTTCCCACGAGCTGGACTGCTGTGTTCAGTCAAGTGTGACGAAGGTCGATTATTCAGGTTCTGTGTTTATAAGTTCGCGGAAGCCGTAAGATATCTGAAGTTCAAGTGAGATTTTGTTATTATTGGTAGAGGCTGTTTAGTTTTACTCAAAGTTCAAGTCAAGTTTGTGTTGGCGGATGCTGTGTTTTAAAGCTCTGTAAAGGCTATGTTCCTTTGGTGTTAAACTTCCTTGTGTTAATCCGACATCCCTGCGTGCTGATAGTGAATAATTATCCTCAAAACATTCGAACTCGTTACTTTGAGTTTTAGCCAATTCCATGCTCAACGTAATTGACTCCTTATCCATGCCTTACATATCTTTAATCAGTACATGAGACTGCTATGCTGTTTTTCAAGCCTGATGTGACTAAGAAAAATAGAGAATTGTTTTTCAGAAGGATTTGTATAGAGTCATCAGAGCATAACTGGGCTAATATCGCAGAGACAATTTGTCCTGAAATGCTAGTTTTTGGCAAGTAGGCCTCTTGGATGTTGCTCTTTTCAGAATATCCTGACAAATCCCATAATTTCACACCTTACTCTTACCATATTTGATTTCTTACTATTCCTCCGCATTTACAATTAATTAGTTCCACAACCACGACGCCGAAGTGTACGCTAGCTCCGTAGCGTCTTGTTTAACCTCATTTATCGGTGATTCTAGCACCGCATGAATCAAATTATGCAACAGGTAATAACTCGTGAAAGGGTATTTTATTAATAAAATAAATCAGATACTGTTAAGCTTCTGGAAAGAAATTTAACTTAGTGACACAAAAACATCGTGTTAACTATAATAACAAGTAGAAAATTAGAGAGAACGTCTATTCAGGTTACAATCATAAAAAGATAACGGACAAACAACGCACTGCAGTGAATCCTTATTGTTGTAACTCAGGCTAAGTTCTGGCAGATTGTCGAAATGGAGGTGGGTGGATGGGCGAAACCAAGCGCTCAATTTGTCTTCTCGTGCGCAAGATTCTCCCCTCCCCTCCTCCCTTCCCATCACCCACCCCATACGCTAAACCTATGCGGTTTCCCACCCGTACCGAGGGTACACATAGACCTAGACATACTACTGGTATATAGTTATGATGCAGTGGTACGTCCTGCACGACTGAACGACGTAGTCTGCTGGCCAATACACACCACACAGCTCTAACAAGGGCGCAACTTCACAGGTTTCACTAAGTACACAGCTCTACCGTCACCGGGCTAGAATCAAATTTTTGTGCTTTTTTCTTATTCTTGTAACCGCGTGCCATGTTGACAGAGCTACGCACCAGAGATCTAAAAACATAATATAGTCTAAGGAAATACAACATTGTTTTTACTGCGTCTCTCAGTAGCCACGCATGCCTAGTGTTGAGTTGGCACAAATTAATTGTTCACTTTTAAGGACGCTCCACAAGGCAAAATTTGACTGACAGGCATACCTTGCCGTTTTTAACGGGCTTAAAAATAAAATCCAATTTAATGCCCGACATGAAGCAAACGACATTTAAAAATATTATTCACACTTAAATAAAGAATTAATTTGCATATTTATTGTGAAAAGTATTGGCGCAATAGACCTCTTAAGCTAAAGTTGGTCAAGCGATTGTCGTAAATTTTGTGTACATATGGACGTCAATAAGGCGAAATTTGAAAGAAACAGTTCTCTGGGACATTATCACATGACGTTGGGAAAACAAAACTTTCAGCTATAGAGGTCTATTTACTTGAAGCTGTCTTGAGGATGGCTTTCATTAATATTAGCGAGGAAAGAGTTACTTGATCCTGTCACAATAATGTTTATTATGAACGAGTTTTCAAACTCCAGGATAAAACATAAAGCACGCACAAGCTTTCGATTCCATCACGGAAACTTTATCAAGTGATGATATGGAGATGGACGTTTGTCTCGAGATGGAATGGAAAGCTTGTGTGCGTGTTCTTTTATTAAAATTAAGTTATATTTTGTGTCCAATGGATCAAACTTTTTTTTCGTCCTTGTAGTACTGCATGGCAGCCAATTAAGACATACTGAGTTTGCCTTATATTGCTGACAAACTATTACGAAACACTAAAGTTATCACATTCTTGCGTTAAGTGTTTATGGTATGTTTTAAAAATTTTTGAGCAACTGCAACTACTGTCCCTAACTTAAGGACTGCATTCACTCAGTAGATCATATTCAACCTACTTATGACTTGACTCCATTTCACATTTACAACAATCTAACAAACTTTGTAAGGCCATCGAACTTCGAAAACCTAAGCATTATTTTTCGCGAATAGGGCCGTAACCGTAAATTTATATTCTGTTGTTATTTCATTGTTTACACGCCATCGCTGTCCGAATCACTGTAAAAGTCCTGTAGCGTGACCCTGTTAAACTTGTACTTCTGCCTGTCACAGCAATTCATGTAAGACCACCAGCCCCGTGTCCTCCCTACTGACAAATTCTTCCTGCTTCCATGGAAACCATTCGTTTGAAGATGTTTGTCACGGCGGTAAGCACGCACGCGCAGTGTGATGCTAATAAGGAGCAGGAACACAATGGGGACAGCAAGCACCGACAGAATAACCAGCGCGGGAATTACACCGGCTGTTACGTCATCGCGGTTGTCATCACTGTCTAGAGTATCACTTTCTGGTGCGCCTGTAGAATTGTTCTTATCTGATGAGGCTTTAGTAACAGGTTCGGCTAAATTGTTTCCCATATCACCTTTTACTGGACCAGTGGATTTGTTGTGGTGCATTGACTCCATTTGACTGAGATTTGCATTCCCACTTTTAACATCTCCATGTCTTTGTGAGCCGTTATTTTCGGTTCCTGTCGCAGTGGTTGAGTCATAATCTGTTGGGACCAAACTGGCCTTCTCTTCCACCAAATCTAAAACACGAGGGCCGTGATGTGATTGCTCTGTATGAACCTTTTCACTGGTGGGTTTAGGACTGGGCTGACTGATTTTTTGCGCAATGTTGTTTGTTACAGCCGAAACAGTAGATATTGACGGAACATCCACATGTTGCTGCTTCGAGGAAAGTTTCCATACTCTGTTTGGATTAAGTTCTACAACGTATACCTCCGTTCCATCAACGGATGACACTACGTCGTGAGGCTGGGAAAGAGCCTGCAGCAATAAACAAATAAATAAATTAATTAAACACTTACATATTAGCCGGATTTAGCAACAGAACGCGAACGTCATTTGACGACGGGAAAGCGCGCGAAAACGACTAAACTCGACTTCCGGTGCCCAATTTGTCGCTCTGCCATTGGTCAAGCCAGTTGTTTGATTTGCGCGCGCCGTACAGTCAAACCTCCACTAACGGCCACCTCTCTACAACAGTCACATTTCTGTTCAAACCTCTTTACAACGTCCACTTTTCTCTGTCCCCAAGGAGGCCGTTGTGGACTAGAGGTTCAACTGTAGATAAATTAGCATTTCAGCCACTGTTAGTATAAAGTAATCCACGCTACTATTTGAGTTAACTAGTTTGACGCAAAACAAACTAGAAATGACCGACTATCACTTCTTTACCTGTCCTTTTTCTGTGGGCCAAGTTTGCAGTAGGGTTCCATCAGAAACACGAATTGTGAACCCCTGTACGGGTCGATCCTTATTAGGTCCATTGACCACGTGCAGAACTCCTCCTTCTGAAAGACAAAATATCCGAAAAATTATTTTCGTTTTGCCTTTTGTACAAGAGGTTTAAAAAACCTCTATAAAGCGGTTCATCCTGCTTATTATTAAAGATATTTCCGCCCTTTGAAGTCCTCCTCTCTTGGGAAAAAATTCTGATGTTGTCGTTTAGAATCATAGCGTTATTTTAATAACTCATAAGCCATACAGAATATTCTGTCATGATCGAAGAAACTTACGTTCGTTGTCATTGTAATCCACAGCATAAACAAGCCCTCCAAACTCTGGAAGCTTTATTTGTCCTATAAAACTAGTGGTGATAGAGTTGAACACCTGAACG
>OZ037994.1:1128357-1265857 GCA_964035705.1 Porites rus
GTCAAGTTTCTGCCCCCCATACAATAAAAACGTCAGCAAAATTTTCCCCTCCCTTCCGCTTTGATCTTCCATTTCTTTTGCTCTTACTCTGACTTTCACAGAATAACTCCATTGAAAAACACTTGCTACATAGGCTAACTTACCCCATATGGACTACCTTACGTAGATGATGTCCTCTTGAATCATATGTGCAACGAGCAGCCTGCAATAATTAATTTAGTGATGAGTAAATAGCCAAAAACATTTACACTACAAATTGAATACCAAGCACAAGCTTATTTATTTTCTTCATGCTTCAATATTCTGACCAGGACCAACTAGAATTCAGCGTAGGGGTAAAATTTCCATGTATGTGAAGGAAGAATATCACAACATATTAATGATAAAACCCAGTCTTACCAGAATGTCACCTTTCCTTATCTCAAAAGTGGCCTTCATGGGATAAAATGCCTGCAAAAATTAAAAAAGGCGCAGTTCCTATTAGTTACATGTAAGTTTGGTTATTTTAAAACAACATGTTACATTTCAGTGTAATTGCAGTTGAAAATATTAAGTAAAACCTCTCCTTATGCAGACAACTTTCTTAAGGTGGCTCGACTGGATTATTTTGGGGGGATACCTCCCAAGTTTAAGCATTAATCACGTCGCTATGAGTAAAGATATGGGAAAAAGGTTTCCACAACTGTATTATATAAAGAAGAAAATTTCTTATGATCTGGGTTTTATTGCAATCGTAGTTGCCATGGCAACGTAACGACGCCATTTGGTTTTTTATTTATCTTTGCGTTTCTCTGCACCAGGAGTTTTTTTTAAGAAATCGCTGAAGGAAGTTTGTACCTGCCATAATTGGAATTGTTCTGGGCGATCGAGAGTAACAAGAATTTTATTAACTTGCATTCAGCTGCTTTTGTTACAGTTTTTGCACGTAATTTGGTCCACCCCTACAAATTTCGCATTTTCCAAAAAACCGCTCAATAAATTCTTTTATAAAGTGGAAAATCTCGAGATCAATCGTCAATAAATGAGAAAATTAAAATTATTCAATTTCCTGATGGCTTCCATCTTAATAGTAATAATATTTGATTACCTGGGGGGCTTGGGGGTCTCCCTTGCCTAGCAAAGTCCATACACCATCACGGATTCTATATCCCGTGATCACTGTTGCTGAAATGGTTACAGGAAAAATTTTAATGTGCAGATGCTAAAATAAATACATGTAACTATCCAATCTTTGTGTTCTTTGCAAAATGTTCATGAAATCAATGATCTGCTACTACTATTTTAAGCTTCTTTCCACATTTTCTCAAATATTATAATAATAATTATTGTAATAGTATGGCTAATATCTGGAAATTGTGCAACACTGATTGTTCTGATTGTTTTCTGTTATAACTAAAAACATGTTTTAAACTTTACTAAGAGATACATTTATGGATTAAATATTCTAATAACAAATGTTTACTTTTACAACATACCAAGTGAGTGAGCATGAGTGCGGAATGCAAAGGCAAACATTGGCACAGATTTTTTATATTCACATGCCACATCAACATGCACACCTAAAATTAAAATAAAACCAGTAAATTAAAGTCATGAATTAGTGACATTTCAGTTAACACCTGCTATTACAGACACCCTCAGGGCTGCGAGTTAGAGTCCTTATGGGAAAGAGTCCAAAATGGTGGAGTGTGATATGAAATCTTTTTGAAAAACACTTGCTTTATATGTTATAGTCTTCATAATCATTTACTGTGAAACCCAGAACACCCTGAACATGAGTAACTGTAGCCTGCCTGAAAATGGTTTCTGCCTGCACGTAATAGAGAGTCCAAGAAAATAATGACAAGTAAACAACAGGTGGGCTTCGCTACAAACCAGATGTTTCGGGTGGAATGGAGGCACTGTATGCCCAGAGTAGATAAATTCCCCCTCCATATGGAAGACTGAAAGAGAAATTAAAAAAAAAAAATTAATAAAAGGCTTCTATCTCTTTTTACCCTGCCTAGCAGAGGCTACCTTTTGTGATATGCATGGGGCCTGGAAAGTAGCTTTTCCAAACAACCATACTTTTTGTCCGAGAATTTAGTTGGACATATTACACTGGTTTCTAACCGGCTCTACACTAGTTTGCCAATTGCATCACCTTGATCTTCTGTTATATGTCACCCTGTAGCCTCGCTAGACAAAAACACACCATTTACAAGCCATTATGCTTTCAAATCGCTCTCTACAAAACTTGTGAGTCCATGATAGAGAATAGGGTAGCTGTTGGCAGAGGCTACATGAATTGTACAACTTTTTGCATGCCGGTTATAAACATGAAAAGGTATGTGGACCTTTAAACATAATTTGTTAATAAAATAATTGAACAAAGACTGATATTTACACCACATGTACCTTTGTTGTCTAGTGTGAAGAATGAATCCTGAGTGATCTGTAGCCCCACCTAGACAACAATGAAATAATACCATACACATTTTAGTTAATTTAAGAGAGCAGATAACCAAAGTATAAACTGACCAACTTAACTTTCCTAGCAGTTACTGTTGATAAATTTTCAGAGACTAATCTTTTTACTGTTAGGATGACTTACATGTAGGTAGAGTGAGACAATTCTCATTTTAACTTTTTGTAATTCTACACAGAGCTACAAAAGAGTCCTGTCTGCAAGTACAGGACAAGTAGATACTGTTGCTGGGCAAGTGACTTTTAAAGCTTACTTGCCCAAAGGGCAATGGTCCAGAAATGTCATTCCCTAACAAAATCATTACCTAAGATGAGCAAGAAGTGGACCCGAGCAAGCAAAAGAACTGAGCTGCTTGCCCAAAGGAAGAGCTGTGGAATTCAAGTGTTTTTGAGCCCTGATACAGTATTACATGTACAATTCAAATGAAACCTCTTTAATAAAACAGTTCACGGTACTATACATTATTAAGGATTTTACAAAAAGTATAATTATTATAATGAAAATGCAGCAGTTTAATTGAATGATGTCCTTACTTTGAAATTTATCCACAGATGCATAATGTACTTGTAGCACAAGATAGTCAATACCAGAGTCTCCACCAATTGCAAATCCAACATCTAAGGATGATAATAACACAATTTCACAATTAAAATTAGTGGTAAGTTTCTCTTTACATTTAAAAATGCTTATAAAAAATAAATATATCCTGAGATTAAAAGACATTTTAGAGATTTAGTAACCTTTGGGCAAATATTTTGGAGGTGCATTCTTGGCCCATGCATAGAGAATTTTTTGTCCACTCCTGCATTCACCGTATGGTCCATCTTTGCAATTCCTGATGGAAGGAACAAACATTATTCTGTTGCATTTTTTCAAGATGTGGAGACATGACACATAGAGCTGTAGTCTAAAGACCACAGTCACTACCAAACACCTTACGGCTGTACAGACTTTCAATCAAGAAGCGGGGTCATGACATGAATGTGGATACCTCTGACCAGATACATTGTACATGTACAATGAACAAAAGACAATTTCTATAATTTTTTTTTCATGATTTTTATTTACCCATGTGCAAATTTTAACTACACTAATTTGCATATCCATACCAAGAAATCCTCAAACTGAGTCTCTGTATGAAGGTATCAGTAGGGTACCGGTATGCCCCTCTAGAGTCATAAGTAACATCCTGGGTCTAGTGGGAGCATTATACAATGTACACATTCCTACCCAAGTATACCTGAGTGGAGGGGACAGTGCAACCAAACTAAGTACTTTCTTGTGAGGGGAAAAAATCATGATGACATGGCTAAGACTCAAAACCAGACCTTACAATCTGAAGTCCACTCTGCCTTCCAGTAGAACACAACTGTGATTTTATGATACACTGTATAAGTCTATAACACATACATGTACAGTGCAGGTATGGCACATCTACAGCACATGTACAGGTACAGTATATGTGTAAATGAGTTCCTTACCAGCTGGAGATGTCAGCGCCTGGAGTGCCACATCCAAACAACAGCATGTGATGTGCTGTCTCTTGTGAAGCACTTGGCTCAAAATTAACTACAAAACACACAGAGCACACATCAGTAATTATTTCACCTTCTCAGAGAAACCAGGGTCCTCCCTGGCCTTTCTGCAATAAGGTCCTCTAACATCGACTTTGCTCTTTAATGTTTCAAAAAAGCCAATGGTCCAAATCACTTTTATTTTGTCTGTAAAATACTTTTGACATTGAGATTCATTGCCCAAAGCATTTCTTGAACGTAAACCTAAACCACCACAAAAGCAACTGACCAAATCTCTCTATGTTTCATTAGGAATAAATCTAAGACTAAACAGTCACAAAAACTCATGGCACTCTTTTTCACTAGTGAAGCGACCACCAAGTAGCACAAACTATTTGTGAGTCAATTCAGGGATGGTATTGATAGGTTGATTAATTAGTTACTTAACCAAGTGAAGAACATTCCAAGTTCTGATTGCTTCCTATAATAAGTCTTTGTTGCTTACTTTCATTACTGCAGGCCAAAAACATACACCTACCTATGTATTGTTTCTGAGGTGAAAGCCTTACAGCTGTACAAAGATAGGTGTCCCTCTATGGAATAAAACATCTCAGTAAGTTATGAATTTCCAGTCGAGACTTTAAATTAAATAAAGAAAGGAAGTGTTGTTTACAACCCACTTAAAAAGTTCCTTATCTAACACTCAGTATTAAAAACTGAATCATTGGATAAGGCAATTCTAGAGCTCTGATTGGCTTAGCCATCATGGTATATGAGCCATTATACAGGTACCATGCTCTCCAATATGGTAATAATATTGTATGCCTCTGCTCAAAATTAAAAACAAGCTGAAAATCAGTTGTTTTGACAAAGAATTCTCGATATTTTGTCGGCATTTTTAATAAATTATTCCACTTGTGCTTGTTAGATATGAGATGATTATAGCCAACTCTGCACTATGCACCTTGCTGGCTATCTACCATCCAATAGCCAATGTACACTCGTGGAATAGTTGTTAATTAGTTCTTTTTCTAACAATCAATCATATACCATGAATTTGCATTGAGAAAAATAGTTCCATGGATGGATGAATAGAAGTAACTAGAACCATTCTCCTTGGGTTACAGATACTATGTGCACTGCTTTGGAAAATTTTCTTCCAGCTGCTTCATCATACCAAGCAAAAGAGTTGTGTATAACAACTAAAAATAAAACTTCCATCTAATATTGCCAGTAATTCAGTATTATACAGACCACAGGTTTTGTTAGTTTTGCAACCAAATTAGAAATATAAGTACAGAATGAAAAAAAAATAAGACTTAATTCAATAGTTAATTTACCTCCTTTTAGTAAACAAGTCTTAACTTCTTATACTAGATTAACCGCACAGCCAGAGAGAGAATGCCAAATAAACAGCAACGAATCAAATTAAATTAACGATCAGCCTAAAATGGTTGCTTATCTCGGCAATGCGACTCACCTTATTCCCCAAACGAAACTCTTAGATCAGCTAGTTGTGAACACATCAATATTGAAAAGACCGAATGTCACGTTTATAAGTATCACAGCTTAATAAATGTAAGTCTTTTAACACTAAACTGTGAAAAAAAATTAACACATCGTCACCGAAACAGATAAAAAATTCCCTCGCTGAATTGAAATTATTGAAACGAAGACATGACAACTAGTCAATTTTGTGTCGTCAAGTGAAGTGAAAATGTGATGAGTACTCGCCTTTAGTGGACGGGTTCCAGGCATTTTGATGGTGATGATTCTTTCAGATAGACTGTCACTATTTTCCTCGTAAACATTCCATGGATCCGCAGCCTTGCAGAAAAAAACATCGCTGCACATCAGATAACATAGGAGGACAGTGAACAAACTATCGCGACGACAAAACCAACGTAAACCCATGGAAAGTCCAGTTTGTAGCGAGATACGCTAGTTAAAAAGAAGCCAAAAGGAAAACTGGTTTATCTTAAACAGCTGATCGACGGTTTCCGAGAAATTGCGATCACAAGTCAGGCTGACATTTCCTGAAATTAATCCGAAAAAGTTTACGCTTTGGTCAGTTTCAGGGGAAGCTCACTTTGAGGTTAAGATATGCTAATGTATGCAAACTGACTTCCCAGCATTCCCACTGGTATACAGATCGAAAGAAAAAGGTTTGAATCATCAAATTGTGATCAATTGTTGAGAAAAGTATTCCCAAAAGTACTTATCAAGATCTCTGGTGTATTCATTAATTGAAAGAATGGAAAATACAGATGAATACGAGGAATACAACTATGACGAAAGTTTGCACTCAGCTGGACATTCGCGTAAAGGAAAATCGAAGAAGGAGGCAGGGCAAAACAAAAGCACGGGAGAACATGGCCAAGGACACGCAGGCAGAAAAATTGTAGAGAACATTCAACATGGTGAAGAAAAAAGAAAAGAAGAAAATAAGAAATCAGAAAAATAACGAAACGTTTGCCTTGGAAAGAAGAGTTTCATCGAAAAATGAAAATATTTGATGGCGTACGCGTGTGGTGTAGAAACTCTCACTCCCCCCTGGTTAGTTTGCTGGAAGTGGATTGGAAGAACGTATAGGAGAAAAAAATTAATTTTTGCGCGAGGAAAGTGTGGAAGAAAACTGCTTGGAAGAAGACATAACGATGAAACCACGATAAAAGATCTGTACTGGACATTGCGAGTAAAAAATGGAGAAGGAGGTTGGGGGGAGTCAAGAGAATAGACCTTCGACCTTAATCACGATGCCCGCCAACTTTGCACGCGCTCTAGGATCGATGGGATAAAAGCTACGTCACGTGGTATTTCAGGGGGCAATCAAGTGATAAAATTTGCCAGTACAAGTAATTGCAGTCTAGTTTCTTTATTCTATCTTAAGAAGAAGACAATTTAAAAGTAATGGAAAACGTACATATTGAGTTTTGGCAAGATTTACATCGTTACTGTTTGCCATGAGGACATTTACGGTCCCTCCACCCATATTTTGACATTATCGTATTTAAGATGAAAAGGTTTTCATTTCCTATTGTCTAGAATAAACAAACTCAACCTTGATTTCTTCCAATGCCAATTTTTTTCACTTGTTTGCCCCCTGAGAAACCACATGACATTGCTTTTATCCCATTAGTCCTTGAACGCGTGCAAAGATGTCAGGTATCGTGAATAAGATCTATAAGAGAAGTCATTATGTCATGTTGCCATGGTAGCAAAACTTTTGGATCTCAACAAACTGTTGTCCTGCAAATATGGCAGAACAAAATGACATGTATGACTTTCCCGTGCGTGAACTTGTACTCAGGAAGAAACCAGTAACCCATACTCTCTTCCTTCGTTCAACAATCCAAATGGCCATCTCTGTCGAAGAAAGATCGTTGAGATCCAGGAATCTTACCACCATGGTAACCTGACGTCACACTTCTCTTGTTTAATCGGTCTTTTAATTCCTTCTTATGCCCATATGTAATCATCTGACCATCACGTATTTGGTTATTTTGTATTTCATCATACATGTAATTCGCCATTTAATGTTTTCATTTTTGGAGCAAACTAATAATATTATTTCGAGTTTGGTTAAAATGAGCTTATTGTATTGTCATTTCAAAATTTAATAATGTTGAAAGGAAGAAAGCTTTCCAAATAAATATTTTGTCTATATTTGAAGCTGATAATCTATAATCAATGTCTTGTGATGTCTGTGCAGTCATTGAACTTAATCTTTTCCAGGAACCCAGTGAGAAAATTCATAAAGAAAACCATTTTCAATGATTTGATAGCCCCAGAGGCCCAGAATGCTGTTGCATTAATAAGCTTGAGATAAGCAGGGTTTCCTATCAACTTCTCCACTTATTTTTTTCCTCCTATTCCATAGTCTTCCTTTTGCCCAGTTGTCCATGATACCATGCAAGAAAATCCTCTGGTGCAAAGGAAATGAGTTGTAGAAAATCCTCTGTAAATCTCACACTGCTTCAGGCAACTGGTCCTTGACTTCCAAGACCAAGTAGTCAATCTGAATATCATGTCTATGACTAGTAATAACCAAAGGTTAGGGAGTGTGGGTGACAGCGATGGAAGGTCAAAACGCTTTTGCTGTAACGCTGTGTTTTGTGTAAGTTTCACATGGCAGACAGTCAAAACACGTGTGATCAGATTACAAGAGGTAGAAGGTCAAATCACACATGATCAAATTTGCGTTATGTCCATTCCATTCATTCTTAGTGGAAGCCCATTCAAATGCTGGCTACATACATCTGTGACGCATGCATAATAACAACTTGGAGATTAGGATTGGGGGCTCCTCTTGTCACCCACAATCAAAACTAGCCTGTGAGCGGGCTCACTTGTGTGAGTTGGGGGAAAAAATTTAGCGGCAGAGCTGCCATCACAAAACGAAAAAATTTTCCCTGTACTCCCACAAGTGAGCCTGCTTGCAGGCTAGATAAATGCAAATACTAGATTGCTTTAGCCTGTCGACTACCAATTCCTCGATATTGGTACCACCATGGCAAAGGTGAAAAAAAAGTCACTTACAAACTGACTTCGAGTTCTTTGAAACTTCAGTACAATTATCCTTACTCACTCATTATTTCTTCTCATCTCTTACATTTGCTCGATTGTAAAATTACTAACATCTCATTTGATAATGGAGGACCCCAAAATGTCACGTTATAAATCTTTCATTTTTCTTCTCAGTCGCTCATATTTGTCTAAGAAATTATCACAGTCAAGACTATCAGTTTTATTAAATACTTTAATCTTTTTTAAATAATGTTAATCATATGTCAGTTGAATTCCCCACCAGTATTTTCCTAATTGGCTACACTCTAGCTCATAAACAACCAAAATGGTGACTCAAAAATAATATTAGTGTCCAAAACTTTGCTATTGTTTTTCTTTAGTTTTGAACAATAATAATTATTGACATCAATGATAAGACCTGTTTAAGTGTAGACAAGGGAAAATGACTTGATCTCAATTTAAATCAATAATAACTCGGCCTGAAAAACAAACAAACAAGAAAGTAAAACAAAATTAAACAAACAGGCATTATAAAACAAATAAAAGCCCTGAAAGAAGTGTGAAAGTTTTATACTGTCATGGGAAGAACCAAAACTGCATTTACATGAATAAAAGTATTTTAAAAAAAGAAATCAGAACATTTCAAGGCAATCAAAAGCATGTGATGAAAATGAGCCACTTGTAAATTCTGAGGAACTGAGGCACCAGTATCGCAATCAGTCACAGACATTTTCTAAAGGAATTTTTTAAAAACCATCTTATTCTTTCTTCCCAGTTTTTTTTTTGGAAACTCCCAGTATAAACTTCTCCAGAAAACCCACCAATCAGTTTAAGTTTTCAAAAGATTAATTTGCTATATTATCGCTGACTATAGAGAACAACATCATACTGACTAACTGTACATCAAATGTCTACTCAAGCCCAGATATAACTTGTAACCTCTTTAACTGAATTGCCATCAGTTCTGGGTATGAGTTCTATGATCAGACACTAAAATTTATTCTATTCCACTTCCAATTAGACCTCACTCTTATCTTTTTTGGTTTACTGCCTGGTCAAATAATGGTTTTTTCCTTTGGCTCCCCATGCACCTAGCCTCCTCTGCACCTGTACTCTAAAACAGGACAGTGATGCCTGGGAGAATGGGGAGAGAAAAGGGGTGACAGTGACTCCTCCTCTTCCTTTTCACCTTTCCTGGTTCTCAGACCCCTCACAGCCAGTGTAACCATTACAATAAAAGAGTTGCTTGCAGAAGAGGCTATCATGCACCAATCTGGAGAAGGAGTACATAATATAGGGGGGCAACTTCCATATGAATGTGACCAGGATGCTCCCTAGAAAATTAGAATTTATTATTACTAAACCCCTAAAGGACACCAGTCTGGGTGTAGCTCAGCAATTGTTTGATCTCTAAAGATAACGACTCGAAGTAATCGGATGAAATTCAGGCTAAAAGGAGGCATCACTAAAAAGAGCTTTTTGTTAGATGTTGACATCAAATGCTATGTTCAACACCCCAGTATGATGACACTTTGTTTGTTTTACACAGATAATTCTTCACATGTAATGTTAAGCGATGCCTTTATGGTTAAAAATATTAGCTTTCTATCCTGAACACCCAAGATGGAAATGCATCCCCTTCTTTTCAATATAGGACACACACCCTCCCCGCACGTGCAGGGCATAATGAGCCAAAAGAAAATCTGTGTTGAGGCTAATCAAATATTGCACCAGGTATAATTTTTAAAATAAAAAGAATTATAGGAAGTTCAAGTGTGAATAAACTTAACTGTATAGACTTGGACACAGCTTATAAAATTGTGGAGAATGTTTGTTCCACTAGTACTGGCTATGTGTGTTTCAAATCTTAATATAAAACTACATCCTTTATTATCTTATAAAAATTCTCTTAAATTTGAAATGATGATCAGGAAATGACACAGCCCTGCAACGTCACAGCTCCACAGCATTGACATCTATCATCCACAGGCCGTGGTGGTATAAGATCTAAGTCCTCTTCATCAGATATTTCATCTAGTCTGTGAATAAAAACAAATCATTTTTCCCAAAATGAATAGGACTACAACCAAGAAAAATTACACACTGTGGTTTCTTAGGGTTGATTACCAGCCATTTTGCATGTTTCTTCACACACAACATGGCTAAGGATCACTATGAATTAAAAAAGGGTGGAGGCAGCACAGACCAGTGGTCCAACTGTCTCTGGAAGAAGGATGCAAAAAGATGCCTGGAAATCGAGCATTGCCGTTGTCAGTTAGGAAACAAAAGTGGCAATAATATATTTTCATTGGCTGAACCAAAGCAATGACTGCATCCAAGATGCAACATGCACACCTCCTTAAAAAGTAAAAACCTATCTCTTTGATCATTAGAAAGTAAGTAAGGGTCCCTCTAGGCTAAGTATACAGTTATATTTACATGATGTTTTAGCTACAACAGGGCTAGAAAAAAGTCCCATGCAGTCTGGTTGTCTGGGACAAATAGACTTTCTTGCTGGGGCAAGGGTACAGCCAGGTCATCCTCTAACAAACTCATTGACTAAGCTGAGCAGGAAGAGGCTATGGGCAAGCAGTATGTGCAGCCACTGGACAAGTGAGAATTAAAGTTTCTTTCGAGCCTTGGACAGACAGTACAAGTTGTATACATGTTTCAAGCTCATAATCAAATGTTAAAACAATGAGAACTGATACAATGATCATGCATGGCGCAGCATTTGTGGTTTCAGGTATTAATTGGCTGTGAAGACAATCACATAATTATACTTAAAGTTTTAGGACTAACTACATTTGTACACCATGAAATGATCACTTTAATACGTTTTTTCCACAAGTTATACAAACAAACATAAATAATAGCCACTCTAACCTGTATCCATCTTTTAAAAGCTGCTGTGTACAGTCTGCGAGATTCTAATAAGATGAAAAGAAAAGTATTTGTCGATGTCAGTGATATTAGAGGAAGCTAATAAAAAAAGGTTGAATGCAAAAGAATAGAACAATAAATAATTATTTGTTCAAATGAATGCGATGTAAAACAAATTTTGAAGTCAGGGCTACCTTTCTAAATACCTCCAATTACCTTAGAATTCTGTGTCACAGAAACATTAGGTGGCTTGGTAAAATGGGTGACATTTAGCTCCTCGTCACTGTTAAAAAACAAAACAACCAGCCAAATAATTATTAACTATAGTCATTTGTTAACTAATGACTGAAGAGAATACTACAATTCTGTCAATTAATAACTTTTACTTCTTATACTTCTCAGCTATTAACATCACTGCAACATTGTATTCATTTGACTTACAGTACCTGTCAGATTCTACTTGAAATAAAGGTCTTTCATCTGAATTACTACTATGTCTTATTGTACCATTTTTGCTTGACGAGACCCTATTAGAATAAAAGTAAGAAAGTTGGAAAATTAGAGTCTGCCTCAGGACAAGTACACATAGTCAACAGGATTTAAAATACAGTCTTGATGGATTGCTGGTCTTGAAATTTTTTTTATAAAATAAATGAGTTACATATGAAAATGCTCATCGGTTGCAAAGTCCAATGAATAATAAAAATGAGGCAGATTTCATTTTATCTTCAGGGAATTTGGAGTGTTTACATGCAAAAAAACCTCTTAGAACACACATCCAATGTATGTACATGTACAAGCTTTGGTGCTGCATGTTTAGAAACACCAATTTATTTTTTCCAATTTATTTATCCAAACAAAGTGTATTTGCCACCAAATCACCAATTTCCTTCATTTTCAATTTTTGGTCACATGGAATGTCACGTGATCATAATTAAACGTAAAGGCACAAAACACCTCAAGCTCAAGATTTACTTTTGGTAGCCTGCGAACGGCAGACATTTCTCCTCGCTCATCGCCACTGAGAGACGTTTCACGAAACGTCCCTCAGCAAGGAGAAACGTCTCCAGTTCGGAGATTATACTTTTGGTGAAAAATTAGTATTGTTCTAGCAATCCCAGCAAGAGATACTGTCAATCAATCACATTCTCTGAACAAACCTCTGGCCTTAAACCCCTTGTGCAGTAAACTTGTAACCTACCCATTTGTATGTCCTTTTCGAAGAGCTCCATTTGAGGTGGTTGATTTTCTTGATTTTTGAAGCTGTTCTTCTACATGTCAAACAAAAAGTAAAGAAAATTCACAGCACTTGACATATTTAATCAGCTTGGACTTTGATGTGCAAATAGGCAACAATGCAAATTTTGGGTTGAAAAATGACATCCAAATTCTTTGAAACATCACAGGTAAATATTATTTGCTGAAATGTTTTTGCTTATTTCCTCTATAGAGCAACAGTCCCCTAAAAGTAACAAAGGCCATTTGACTGTCAAAAACTTGTTGGCAAAATGAACAGCTTATTTCAAGAGGATCATGGCTTCTCAAAGAATATCTTGAAATTCTCATCATCTTTTAGATTTAATGTGAATTAATGTGACCGTACTACTGAATGATCACTTCCCCTTCCGTCCCAATGCTTATGAGGCTTAAATCTGCACAGTGAATAACTAAAGTTCAGCAATTATCGGGTTAGAAAACTGAGTGAGTCAAGTTCCAGTTTAGTTTGCCCAATATATAATAACCCTCACTGGAAAGTGATTCACCCAGTTTTCTAACCTTAATCACGAAACATCAGAGTTGTGTGGTGTTCTTTGGCCATTCAGCACTCTGCATAATACCCAGCTGAGCTTTAACATCAGCTGATTAAACCTCATCGGCTAGATTTGAGAAGCCATCTTAAGGATAAAAAGATATAAATATTGTCCCAAGAATTGTTTTAATAACAGCAGGGAAACGTTTGCAAAAAAGTTATTTTATAATATGATATAAATGATGGCTTCATGAAAATATATGATTCCAGTATACATAAAACAACTGTATGTAAGCTTAAATAATTCATCATTACTCGACATGAAGCACTTAAGTGAGCTTTGATAAGCTCAAATAATAAAAAGAAATTTTGTTCTCACAAAAAGTTTCTTATTTTGGTTTTGTTAAAGCCAAATAAAGAAGACGTAGATTAGGATTTAAACAGGGTGGATGACCTGCGATAGATAAAGTTTTAATCTATTGCAACACTCCCCAAAATGAATCATTCTAAATACGAATTGAAATTAAAAGTTAAGCTTAATTCTTTATTTATGAAAATGCCCGGCTAACCTAGTCTTTTTTGTAGAGGTGACGGCTTTATCAGTCTTGAAAGACTAACATCTTCCTTTGTTATGACCTAGAAATAAGATAATGATGAGTCACCCCAGAAATTAAATCAACACCACTCAACAAAATACATCTATAAACAAAGCAAGACTGGATCAAAGACGTGTTATTAGCACAACGATATTCTTTACCTTTGAATCATTTTCGCTGTCTGGTAAAGACACAAAGCGTCCGTTACTTTGACTGGACATTTAAATTCTAATTTACTCGATGAATTACTCTCATATCTGGCTAATCCTTCAATTTATAAGGTTATTCCACCGGAAATCATTCCTGCGCCATTAAAGTTTTTCTGACACGCGAGTCATCATGGGATTTCCTGATGAGAAATAAGACTTGTCACATACGCCATGTATCTCATCACGTAGTATACAAGCGACAAAAGCAAGATGGCGACTGGAAGGAGTCTTCCTGTCATCTTCAAAAAATTCGATAGAAGCGTTGATCCGTGGTCGTTAGAAACCGCTGAAGTGTCACGCAGATGTCGAGTGTTGGCAATCCTTGGCTTTGATCAAACACTACAGCTTTGGAACCTGAAGAGCGATGCAAAATGCACCCTTCCGAGTGTCAAACAGTAAGCTATGTTTTTGATAACTCAGGATATCTTTAGTGATGATACTTTATTTGGTAAAATTTGCGTACAGCCTCATTTGTTATGCGCGCAGCACTATCTCACTATCTCGTACAAATAAGTTAATATGTAATAAGCTGCGGCAATCTTATCTAGAAAATTGCTCATGAAAATTATTAAAGTAAGATACCAGCTGCTGGGTATACTGAGATATGAAGTAGTAAATGATAAAAAAGGAAGAAAAGACAGAAAGAAAGAGAGAAATTGGCAGCGTGATCACTAAAAGTGTCTCTGAGTACCCTGTGTAGCTGGAACCCATGATTCATTTCAAACTGGGAAAGGAAGTCCAGCAACACCATGGCAGGGGGTGTTTCACTATGAGATGGTTGGAGGTAGCATGTCAATTACAAGGTTCAAACTGTAGTGGAATCAGCAGCCCTTTGTAACTTGCTTGAGCCCCATTTTTATGACCCAGGCTGTATTTTTAGTTGTAATTTAAGTATCACAATACCATACGCAGTGTAATTTACAAGAATTTTATAAAATCAATAATGAATGAAAACAACAGGGAAGTCTTGCCTTATTGCCCCTGGTACAAGACAAACAGCATTTGCTCACTAATCAGGGCTTGAAATAAACTTGTATTCCAGCTTGTCCTTTTTGAGCAAGCAGCTATCACATTTTCCTGGCCCAGGGCCACTTTTTGCTCGACTTACTTAATGACTTTATTAAGCTTGGTTTCCATATGATCACTGCGATCACTGAAAAAATAGTTCCAGTAATTGTTGCAATTGATGGTTTCCATATCATGGCTGCTATGTGATCACTGAGAAAGTATCGAGGGGACCAGGGTCTGACAACATCGTTCGCACCATTCTTCAAATTCAGCACTGGTACTACCTCTCTTCCAGAACCAGACGGCACAGATTTCTTTAGTAATTTCCCATAGCCTGTTCTAGTGTTTTTACCTTTTTTCTCGGCCTGATCATGACTCAGGTCGAATTTTTCCCAATTGCTTTCCAGCAATATTTTTATTGTTTTTCTTGTGCTTGTCTCTACATTCTGTTTAAAATTCGTTGTAAGGCAGTCGTATTTTTGCACTTCCTCCATAAAAAGTGCCAAATCCAAAGATTTCTCGGTTCTCATAGGGGCAGCCATCTTGAAACGAGTGAGCGTATGCTTTGCATTCTGGTCTTTTTGCTGTCGCTGCGATTGCTATGATCGCTGGAGAGTGGTTTCCGTATCATCACTGTGATCACCATGATTGCTGAGAAAGAACTTTCTCTACCTGAGACATCTCAGTGATCGTCGTTGCTACGATGGCTGTGATCGCTACGATAACTGGAGAGTGGTTTCAATATGATTGCTACTATTGCTGAACCTTTTTTTCTAGCAATTGCAATGATCACAACAATCATACATGTATGGACACCGGTCTTTAGAGATGACTTGCCTGCACCCTTTCTCATGGGGCAAGTAACTAGCTTTGAAAGTTTCTTGCACAGCAAGAAAACCTTTTTATCCTAGGCTAACAGATGGGACTTTTTTTAAGCGCTAATTATTCACTTTTTGTGAAGATTCAGGTGGAGTTTGTGTCAAGACTGTGTGAATGAAAGTGTTCAGCATGATTTATCAGAAGACCATTTTGCTGCTGTAAAGTCAGATGCCAGTATAGAATTATATTCCATTTCCAAAGCTTTTGAGGATTTATCGGTTACCTGTGATGCCGTTGTTGCTAAAGACCTGCTGAAAGGGCTTCTACATGATAGAGGAAAAGGTATGAAAATCTGTGGATTAGAAATAATATTACTGACATTAACAGATTTTAATGTAAAGAAAGTCACAATTTTGTAGCCACATTAAGTGAGGGAAATTTTTCTTTTTTCTCCTCTTTTATTCTCATTATCATCCAGGTTTGGATAGGTAATCTGTAAATAACATTTCTATGATGTAAGAATATTATCGACAGTCTTAAATTCTAAGTTCCTCTCCAGTGCCACTACATGTAGATACAAAATATTTTACTCTTACTGCCTCTCAACCTTGTTCCCATGATCTTTTCCTGATCGGGCAACATTTCAGAAATCTCTGTTTTAAAATAATCGCTGTATGGAAAGCTGTTGTGAGCTGTGTAAACAGGTCTGCAAATACCTCTACTTAAAGGGGTTTCTTTGTTGTTTACAGATTGGCTTGGTGATGAAGTAGACCTTGTTTTCGTAAGCACAAGCGTGGAACCAGTGAGACATGAGATAACTCTACTGCTAGATAAGACATTTGTGGCTGTGTTGTCTTTGACCAAGAGCATCACTGCTGTATCAGTTTGCTTTGATATAAAACAATCTGTGAGAAACACAGACATTGTCCAGTCAGGGCTGGTTAAAGTAGTTAGGAGGAGTCACAAGTTCATTTTCACTCTACTGTCCAATGGTGTTGTGCGTATCCTTTTACTACCACTAATTTTACAGTCTGAAATTGAAAAGAGAAATGATTGAAGAGCAGATCAGTGAATTATTGAGTGCATAGGCAAATCTTTGTTTGTATTTTTTTGCCCCGTTTAGAATATGCTTATCATTCTCTAGAGGATCAAACCGTGAGAATAACATCCTTGAATATTGAAAGAGTGTAGCAATATTAGTAATCTCTCCTAGCTGGTGGGATGCCAACCATTTGGCTATTTACAAGTATGGAAGAGGATTTGAACTTGGCATTATCAAGAACAAATCCAGCTAGCAGTCAGAGAAGAAACTGAACACAGGCCATCTAGATTGCTGGTTCAGGCTCTGGTCGCTTGGCCCATCCTGGTTCCCAGGCTTCTCCTTGTAAGCAGAGAACCTGAGTGAACCCTGAGAACTAGGTTGCACTTGGCCATGCTGTGTCCCAGCGACAGTTGTATTGAATGTACTATTATGTGGTTGTAAAATGTAGATATTTATTTTTGGGGGAAATGTGCCTTTTGGTACCTGATGTACCTGCTGTTTTATGTGTTCTTGACATTTAAAGTAATTCACAACTTGAATATTTTTATTGGTTCAGTTGACGTGTGGATGCCTGACAATTTTATTATGCAAGGTTTGTAGCTGACTCTGACACTTTGTTATAAGATGAAAGATTTTCTTGGCTTTTAATACTTCCAATAATAGTTACCGCCAATTAGTTGAAACCATATTGTTCAGGTTATAGTAATTAAATAGTCACTAAAACTGGGAAAGGTGGCTTAGCATTAAGATATACATTGTTTTAAAGTTTTTATGTCTTCAATATACAACTATCAATAAGTGAGATAACTTATTTTAGTTAACATGCAGCCATGGGGCTGAATGAAATAGTAATGCACTTAAAATGGTCACAAAATCTTACATTTTGATCCAGCTGATGTAAAAGGAACTTACAGTGGCCTTTGTAGTGAATGCCATATTCTGTTTCATTTCAGATTCTGCAACAATTCAACCAAGACCAGTATTTTCTCACCTGGAAATCGCTGATGATCTTTCCTTTCTTGTGTGTGCTGATGAAGCAAACAACATCTATTTAATAAACCTTGATGTGTATTTTAAAGATTCTCCTTCTCAGCTTGTTTCTGCTGACTTTGTTGGAAACCAGTCTTCGTCAATAGGAAATGTTAAGTTTCAGTATGAACCTGATGATGAAGATGCAGTTGCCCGGGTTTCTCACATGTCCGGGATAATATACGGTGACAGAGTGTGGAAAACTGAGTTACTGGCATTTAGAAGTGATGCAAAGAAACAAGGATGCTTGAGCAGCGTTTCAGGTTACAATTATGCCTCTAGCCTAATTTGTTGTGTGTGTTAAATTCCAGACCTTTTCAATTAATACATTAACTCCTTCCTCCTCATTGAATTTTTTGCATTAGCATTGTCTAATGTAGTGTTTGACTTTCAGTTTCATATTTATTATGAAGGTATCATTACTCTCAAAATCTCAATTTATTGAAAAACAAGCAGCAGTGTTACTTTTTTCATGAATCTTTATGATTCATCTGCTGTATAATATTACCAATAAGTAAACCAGCGTGAGGCTATGTGGTTAGTGACAGGGTTTTGAGCTATGGGTTTAGTCCCAGATAAGCAATAAGAGATAGCTACACCAGACCTTCGCCCAGTCATTACGGGACACCCCACTATTATGTCCATGTATCGACAAGGATGGAAAGAGTCAATGTAGAGCAAAGTTTCGTGCAGAACACTGACCTAATGGTTTAAAAATAAATAAATAAATAAATAATGATTTGGAGGTAGCACATCCACGAAGTGGTTCTTCTTCTACCTGATTCCTGGTCAAATTGGAATTTGAAAATGTTGGTTCTTGAGGAGAGGGGAAAACCGGAGTAGCCGGAGAAAAACCTCTCGGAGCAAAGGAGAGAACCAACAACAAACTCAGCCCTCATTTGGCCTCGACACTGGGATTTGAACCCGGGCCGTACTGGTGGAGGCGAGCACTCTCACCACTATGGCATCCCTTGCTCCTCTCCCTTGGTTTTTTGTTAACTTAGTATTATTTTAATTTTTGTTGTTTTTGCTCCCATTACATACAGATGACAGTCCAGTGTGTGATTCAGCAGAGAAGAATCGATGGTTTTCTCATTTAGTGGGTCCTGGAGATGGAAATCTCTTGGGTACATTCACATCATGTCATAAACTGCCATTCACAAGTTGCAGCAGAGTGTCAGGGTTTAGAGGAAAACAAGCAGAAGCTGCAGCTGTAGCTCTTGAAGGTGAAACTAACGCTGAATGCCGTCAGAAAGTGCTCTTCTTTCGTCATGAGGCCTGGATGGAAGTGTTCGACTTAGATGGAATTTTCATCACCCCAGCATCATTTTTGTTGAACTTTAAGTCAAAGCAACTGAGTGAAACAGAAGAACAGTCTTATGATGACTCGTATGGAATGCTATGTCTCTACCTGTTCAACACCAAGGAGTATGTTTATCACAGGTTGTCAGAATCGTCCCTGATCGTGCGATGTTGTGAAACAACCTACCCACCATTACTGCTGACAAGCAAATCACTTGCTGTACCTGTATTTGATATCACACAAGATCAACTTGTACACAAGGTGATGTATCTCTTAACTGGCTCAAAGAATTGTGACATAAGACATAAATATAAGCCTACACAATTATATATTCAAGGAAGCTTAAAACTCACTTTGGATGGGCAAAATTATCATGCAAAAACACAAAACATTGTATCGCCATAGTCAAATTCAAGCAATTCAACATCATAACAGTGTCGGTTAGTCAGATCTTGGAACTTGTAACAAAGTATAAATAGAAATTTGGTTAAATTGCAGAGAAAGTATCTTCCTTATTTTATCACTGGTCTTGTTTTAGGTAATTATGTATGAAAATGCGGGCCTAGCTGACTCATTGTGCTTTGCAAATCAGTGGGATCACTGTACCATTCCAATTCATGCTTTGGAAGTGGCCTTGAAACTACGACAACTTGACACTGTTGCCTTCTTTCTAAAGAACCAGGACAAAGGTAATGCTGCATGGGTATGAAGAATCCAGCAAGCTGTAGCTTAGTTAGCTCCTGCTTGACGATTTTTGCATTACTTTCCAAATAGTGCTTTGTAAAAAATGTCAAAACTTGGCTGTATAAAAAGCTGTAAGACGCATTTAGTACTCGTTTAAATCTTAGGGCAGTGTATCGCAAAGCTGTAATTGTGCCTTTTCCCCTTTGGCTTTACAAGTGCTCCAATAACAGCATGATAGCTTGATTCTTTGATCTTTTGATTCTTGATGCGGGAATTAATGGAGTGAAGTAGAGCTGCATATTGAGGGCTCAGTTTGTTATTTGGATTATCTATTGGGAAAAGCGATTACTCATAAGAACCGTTGCCATTAATGGATCAGCCCTTTTTAAGATGTCGACTAAACAGAAGTGTGGGGATGAGTAATAGCTCTTTTGAGCTCCTTAGGTTTTGAATTGCATGAAGAGTGTTAAAGTTGTTTCTCCCTGTCCAGCCCAGATGCTTAAGTATCAGTGTACCTGAAGGAAAGATAACAAGAGCTTACTTAAAGCTTTAGACCAGACCAACCAAAGGTCAAAATCTGATGCTGTGTCATCAATAAATCCAGTAACTGAAGTGACTGAAAGCCAACAATTTATGGCACTTTCTGTGTTTTTCAGCATTTACCAACAGGTGTTCTGTAGCCGCCTCTTCAGTTTCTTTGTCTTCAGGCGCAAGTTCATCCCCATCATCATCACAAAGTGAGCTTGCTTTGGGTACCACAGATGTGAAAGCAGTTACCAAGGCTCTTGTCGCAGCTGTCAAGTACAATATGCAGCGTAAGTGGTTTTGAACCTCAGTGGTCTAATGTTAACTTACATTTTGCCCTTAGTAGATTGTGCAGCTCGGCCCATCAACAGACACCAACTGATCAAGAGCCGTTTGTCAGTAGCCTTCCTTGTTTCAAATTTCAGGAATCAAATGACGCTTTATCATCGTCATCATCAGTTGCCGTTTTGTCTTCTTTACATCACCATTCTGCTCCAGAACAACAGCTTGGCTGGTGTTGTCGTTATCTATATCCTCAATTTTAATATCATTATCTTCATCGTCATAAGTGCAATATGATTTTCTATTTTTATTACATTTCTCTCCTATGTTGGTAGTTTCCTCATCATTAAAGTCGTTCATATTTGTGGTTTCATCAGAAGGGTCAGCAAAATCATTATCATTAAACTGTATTTTGGTTTTCATTCGGGAAATAGATATTATAACTGAAGGCACATTATGCCATTATTACAGCTTAAACAGTTGTTTGTAGTTTTATGGAGATGTGAATAGCTTTCCTCTTCTCAAGATAAGAGTAGTCCTTTTTCGTTTGCTGAGAGGCGGTTTTCTCTCTTGAAAGAATATCACAATTCACTGACGTAACAAATAAGCTAGTGTAGCAAACCTTTTTACCTTGCCAATTCTCACTTTGGTACCTTCTCTTCTAGAGCAACATTACCAACACTTTACCCAGCAACTTGCGCAAATGACTTTGAGCTACCTCCACAACTTGATGGAAGATGGAGCAAAACTTTTAGAAGCTGAAGACTCCTCTAACACGACAGAGAGTGAATGGTCTCTATTTTTCCAAGAGATAAAAGAGTGTCTTGAATTTCTCACTCAGAGCACTGTAGAACTTCGTTGTCATCTCAGCAACATGCCTGTCGATGTTACAGAGAAACGGGAAACTGTTGATGGAAATCAAATGTCTTTTCTATGTATTAAAGTAGAAGAGGCAGATAGGTTAACAAAACAATGGATCCAAATGACAGATGAGGTAACATAGCGGGTACTATTTTTCTTGGTGATATTTATCAGTGGAAAATGTGGGTTTACAAATTTAAAAGGGGACATACAATTAGAAAACAGAAACAAAGACGCTAGTGTAATTGTGTTTGGTGAAAAAAAAGTTATTGTGCAAACAGGCTAACTAAAGACAGGAGGGCTTTACGAGGTGTTGGCAGCGAATCACAGTGGTGGTGGTGATGTTCCGAGTATGTAGAAAGATTAAACATTCAGTTGATTGATAAAACAAATTAACTGATTTCTTTGATTTACTGTTATTTCTTTTGATTGCCTGAAGCACTTGTCACGTTTTGCTCGCAAGTATTTACCGGCTCATCATCGGACACCAACCGATCAAGAGCCACTGGCCTTTCTTGTTTCAAATTTCAGAAATCAAATGATGCTTTAGCCATATACACTATTTATTTATCGTTTCTGATTCAGCCTTACCCACTGTTACTTTACTTGGTAGGAGATTGTCGAGGATGCCATTATAAACAGACAGATTTCCTCTGCACAGACGTTTTTCCAGAGCAGGAAGAAAGAAGACGTGGTAGGATGAGAGACAAAAACTGTTAAATGATGCCTTTGTTGATGTTGTCCATGAAATGTGTCAAAATGCTCCTGGACTCCCCTAAATCACCGTGATTCTTGTCTGCCACTGTCCCCTTTAATGCGTTACCCGAAACTTCAGTTTATTGTAACATCGACATTTATTGTAACATCATGTTGATCAATGATAATGGAAGTCATCTATTCCCATTTGGTTTTACGAACGAACCTGGTATGTTTCAGTGGCTCTAATGTAACTACTTTGGTCATGTCTTAAGGAAAGATAAATATATTTCAGTCAAGTGATTTCAATACCAGCATATTAAGTAAAAGACAGAAACCTTATCAAAAACCTGAATTTAAGTATCTGAGGACACATTTCTCTTGTTTTTCATTCCTTACAGTAATTAGCTCTTGTTGTATGTACTCAGGCAGTTGACTCACTAGACTGAAGTCAGTGATAATAAAGGTCACCTGTTTCCCTTTGGTTTAACAAACGACCCAAGACTTTTTCAGCCACTCAAGGACGATTTTTTTGGTCAGGTCCAAAGAAAAGTCGTATTCTGCTACTACAATAATCTAAAAAAATTCAAAAGCCTCTTTATCATAATCCTGGCATTAAACGGTTAACATCACCAATTACTTTTTCTAGAGCCACTTTTCTAGCATTGTAATTACTAAGTAACGTTCAGTCAACAGAGGTCAAAGATGTTCACTGTAATGGGTCGCTGTCAAGCTTCATTGCAATTGGTCTTAAAGTGGTTCTTCAGAAACTCTTGGACCATGACATGGATACTGTGGTGATATTGCTAACAAACCTGGTAGGTACCATGCGAATATACGAAAATATAACAAGATAGTAGACATGTTACCATAAAAAATTGTGATCTTCCCCCACCTCTTCCCAGCAATAATAAACAAAATCGTTTGGTTTTCCGAAGGTGGAGTCGGATTTTGTGGCTGTAGACTAGAGAAAAATAGGTATTTGAACGTGAGCCTTGTGGTGTGTAAATGGTGAAGTACTTTAACGCAACATGAGGGTGGCTCCTCCTAAATGTTGTGCGATTCTAATAGTTGTCATTGGAGCCGAAATCAATTGTGTAATTGGACATTTTCTTAGACATCCTACTTCTCATCCTACTTCTCGTGAACACTTACATATTTACTAGATTATCTGCCCCTTCGAATAAACATCTCTTCTATTTGCAGGGTCGGGATGTTTTGCGACAATTGCATACGATTTGTCTGTACACACTTCACAGACCATTGAGAGATTTCCTGGTAAGCTAAGATTAGTAAAAAATTGAAGTAGAAAGAGTGTTTTGGTCAATGTCTAGACACCAAAAAGTAGCTTGAAGACAAAAAACACAACAGACGGCCGAGTTTTCTTCTTTAACCGACTTACAAGGTGTATGACTGTGTATGGCTGCGTGTAGGACAACGTGACAAATCTTCTCAAATGGTAGTTTGTGACTGAATTAAGACAAAACATAGTGGCAGTTAGAATACGTTTTCCCAACCTCCTTTACCATTGTTCTTTTCATTTGAGGAATGTTCTCTTAAACGTTTTGGGACAAAAAGAGGGTAGGTAACGTGCTTTTTAAAGTTTGACGAATTATTTGATCTTCACCCTGCCTTGAAAGGTACAACACGCAAAACCACACTCTCGTGAGATATGCGTAGATTTCGGACAAAGAGGGAAAAGTGTAGTCGGTCTATTTAAACTGAAAAGTAACTACAGTTAACCCAAAGCAAAGGTTTATAAAGACATTATGTTTCAGGCAACTGAATTGAAATCCAGAGGCTTTTTATCGTCTGAGGAAAAGGATCTGGTTGGATTTGTCCATACCTTGGAAAACACATACAGTCAACAATCGTTCTTAGAGGCAAAACGTAACATAAGGAACAACGACGAGGATGACAGGTTTTTCAAAGTCACTTTATTGCTACGTCGTAAAATTCGTAGTTTACCGGCCTGGCTTGTATTTTGTTTATTTGTCCTCTCTTGCTCACCGGTACAAGCTATCTTTGTTGTTGTTATTGTTTTAAATGTTCTTAAAACGGATCAATTTATATTTTCTATTTCTCAGCTGGCGAGATCTCGGATTGCTTAGAAGTTCGTTCAATCTTGGATCTACCCAAATCCTCGATACGTACATCCAGACTGGAAGTCTGTTGGAAGTAGCAAGCACAGAGCAGGTAAGAATTGTCAACAACCTCTTCGATAGATTAACACTGAACAAAGAAATTTTTTTAACATAAAGCGAAACGCTTTCTCATATTGTCAAACCTGTTGTTCCACGCTGGCACCATGTCGTGGAAAACGTGGACCAGTGGAGGTCAGTGGGAAAGACCCATTCAACGGCTGAAACTGAACTAAATTGTTGTTCCACAGGCTCCTTCAAGCTCCAGTAGATATGTTGAATTACCTCTCGCTTGGGGATGCACCTGGGATCACCTCTCCAGACAACGAATTTTGGCTGAAGCAGTGCTTCCTTGTGAAGGTAATTGAAAGGGACTTTTGCAGTTTTATGGTCTTCCAAAAACGAAAGTTGAAGGGTCAAGAGAGTCTGCAGTTAATTTGATTCAACCAAAATATTTAACAAACATTTTTTGTGCAATTTTATGAAGATTTTCTGCTGAAATCGTACAGTTTTTTTCGATCAGTTGTTAAATTGCTTAAAGACATTACTAACCTTGGTTATCGATGTGTTTTTTTGACAAAACTCTGAATGGTGATGATGAACATTTCATTACAGCTGGGGATTACACCTGTGTATCTGAAGAGGTAAAGATTGGTGCCGAAGCTATATGGAACTACTTATTATCACACACAAACTGGCAAGCACTACTCGACTGGATCAGATCCATGGCCTCTGATTTGGAAGGATCTCATGACAACGCCAGCCTCCTTGTTCACAAAGGGAACGTCGTCCTGCCAAAGCTGAGTCGTGGTGTCTTCAGTCAAATTGATGGCTGCCACAAAGTTGTAAAAGAAATGATTTTAGAAGAGCTAACCAGGTACAATTTAACTGCCCACCTACCCCTCCCCCTACTCAACGTTAGCACTAAATTCTGACTTAGGGCAAAATATTAAATTAGGGGAGGGGTAGGTAGGGAGTTTGTCAGAAACTTATACTATCAATAACTGGTACATTGTATCGGTTTCACTGATCACGTCTCTCAGTAATAGGAGATAGTTCTTAGGTTGTTCCATCTAAACTAACTATGTCGTTGGCAAATTTGTACCACCGTTGTCTTTGTATTTTCTTTCTAGGAATGGAATGTTTACAACATCTCAGCTATCCAGCTTTTCACTTCTACTTCACTATTTGTGCGTAACGCAGTCACTGTTTGGGGACAACCCGCCAATGTCATCTCTGGAAAACCCTCGTGCTAGTGAAGACAAAGTGTCGGCTAATACAGAAGGATGTCTTGTGTCTGTGTTGCAGTTTCATCGGAGTTTTATTGACTACTGTATAAGGCTAAAACTTGCCAACTTGTTGTATTATTACGTGGATTTCTACAGGTTTGTTTTACCTCTGAAACTACTCTTCTCTTTTAAGTCACAAAAATTACCACACTTTACTTCAACAACATTTTTGGGAAACAATTAGTGCCATGTGAAAGTACTTCTGAAACAAAGTTCACAGGAGTTTGTCCTCAGCCCCAAAAGTTATAGTTACAGTACTTGGCCTAATTAAGACCCTGGTAGTGAGGGGATATCTACACACGCACGTACAGTACTCTATATGAAGAGGATAACAGATGTAGGAATGTGATGTGTGAATTGTGTCATCTAAATGTTGATATACTTTTCATGTTTAGGCTGTGTGAATGTGAAAGCAGCGTGAAGGAACTTGGATTAAATAAGGAGATACCAGCTTGGGTTGACATGCTTATAAAATGTAGACTCCTTGGGCAGAACTCTGAAGGTAGTCTGTTCCCAGTTTACGACTGAGTTATAATGTTTGGAGATAGTGGTCAAGAAAAATGGCGTCTTGTCTAGATTAGCAACTTACAGCACCAACAGAGTACATGAGGCATTTTGCTTCTAGTCACGAATAATTTTACCTGATTTTGCATCAACTAGACCTTCGATTACCAATAAAATCGTGCGTCTCTTCAACGGATCACGCAGATTGCTATCCAGTTAAAAGTTACCATAAAGGAACCTTGACTGTGAAATACGAGTAAAAGTCAGGATGTTATGACTGACGACAGTCGTGAGAACCCGTTAGAACCATAAAGTCTTCACTAAAAACACTAACACTATTGGTGTAGAACATAGTACCCATTCCAGGTTTGTGATGCTTTAAAATATATTGTGGCATGTACGACTGGCTAAAACGTACTAATAAATAACACCAGTTTCTGATAACACATGTAGTAAGTTATTGACCATCATGACTGCTCTCTTTAGATCATGGTGCGGTTTTTCAAGCCAGTTTATCAATGGCAAGCTTTCTTTTAAATACTGAGTTGCCTTCTGTCACACACATGCTGCAGGCAGGACGCCCTGTTATGGCCTTAAGTAGCCTTCTGTATGGTCCTAATACACTTAGTCAGGTAAGGATCTGCAGCTTACTGTTGAGGTATTTCTCATCTCAAGCAGATATAGAACGTAAACATGATGAAACTAACTAAATTTTGTGAAAAGACCAAACCGCGAGTGAAATCAATCATAACAAAGTTTTAGAAATGAAATTTTCCTGCGGTTAGTAAATTCCTTATGTGTAGTTGTACAACGCTATTCACAGTTACGACGTCGTCGCTTGTATGCTGTTCAGTTGTATGGCATAAACATACAAGTTGGGGGATTTTGTTCGAACTAAAAACAGGCTTCAAAATGGGAGCACTTGAAAAAGCATTGTTTTTGTTTTGTTTAAACATTTTAGGCCATTATCTCCTCCGAATCTCAACCCAACGTTCCAGTCTACCAAGTGGACGAAAAGCTCCTTTACACGTCGCTTATGAGATTTCCCAAGCTGCAGTCTGCACTCTTCCCTATCACATGGGGTTCGCTTGGAATGGAACGTCAAGATGTCTCTGTATATAAACTTTTACAGGTTTGTTTTCTGTCATTTTAAACTTTCGGAAAGGGTGTGCTTGGCGCATCGTTTCAAGGTTGAAGTGAATAGTTTCAAAATAATAAACGCAAAGAAAACCCTTGAAAATTTCTCTAGTTTTTGAGTAATACAATTAATCAAACTACGTTTACTTAGCGCGGGTACCCAACCACTGTGAACCGTATATGCTTTGATTTATGCTTGTCTTTTTCTCGTTAGTTAATATGCCACCTATAGTAGTCTGTCTTTCTTGTTAAAAACAGCAAAATGCTCCGGGGGTGGGGGGACTACTCACCACAGAGTTTTATATGGACAGGCTCCGCCTAAGGTCCAACACTTTAACTCAGCTTTAACCTTTTTATATGCCATTTTTGACAGAAAAAGTGCTCGTTTCGTGTACGTTCAATTGAAAAATGGTTCCCTTTTCACATACTTACCAACAATCAGTATTCTTGTCATTTTGTGTCGTGTTTAGTAATTAAATTGATACAGTCATAAGGTGCGTCAGTTAAGAATGTTTTAGATAAGGCCTTTTCGAACGTCTAAATGATAATTTTCCTACCCTTTCATATACTTCATTTCACGAAACGCCTACCGTTTCATTTACTTAAGCCTGAATAGGGTACCCCTTTCGGGCGGGGCCTCCATGTATAGGTTACCATAGGGAGTACCCCGTGTGGGTTAAAGGAACACACTTGCACTACAGCGAAAGGTCTACTTCGTGGTTCTGTCTGGTATGAGGATACGGTAAACTATTATTATTTCTTACAGGGAAACTCTCCTTTTGAAATATCTCGGTTATTCGGATGGCAGCCAACAAACGAGCTTGCTACCAAAGGAGGTTAGTTTAGTTTAAAGTTTTTCTGTTTATTTTGTTCCGCTTTTTATTTAAGAGTTTCACTACATTTCATCAGCTAAATAAACGTGACATTTTCTTTGGTTCTGTGTGGATTTTCTAAATGAACCTAAGTGGGTCGGTTAAATCAACTTGCATTTCAACATAATCTCAAGGGTTAACTTGATATCACATTTTCCTCATCACTTTTCATGAAACTTGTAGAGGTTCAAGGCCCTTTTGCGAAAATTGTTAATTTGTTATTTGAGTTTGAATTGCCCTACTTCAAAACGGCTAAAATGTCTTATCTGAAGTTATTATTTTTATTATTTTCATTATTTGTTCTTTTTTTCCGTAACAGATTCACCCGGAAGTGATATGCCACATTTCTCTAATGAGCTCTTAGTTTCCCAACGTGCGCATGTTGAAAAGTTAACATTTTCTTACTATCTGCGACACGGAAGACCTTCATTTGCGTTTGTATCTTTTGTCAGTGAAAGACTCAAAGATGCTACTGTGTCCAAATCAAAGTAAGTCAAATATTGGTCAGTCAATTTGTTCTTTGTGATGTATTGAAGAAACTTTCATTTCACCATCTTTCATCAATTACGATTCTAGAAACAGAAAATATGTGGGGTGCTTATCAAATACAAACCTAGTAAACGACCATCGTGTCTTTAGTAAGATGCTAACTTCTCACATAATTGGCTCAGAAAATGTCCTCGTGACTTATCTAAGACGCTCCTTGTACGGTCGTATAAATGGTACAGACGAGTTCGTCTCTCATGCAAAACGTGTCTCATTTACCCCGTATAAATCAGGCCCTGTTGAGTCTCTCCGTAGCTCAGTAGTCAGAAAACCTGACTACTGATTGGTGTCTGGGCTGTCATTGGTTCACATCTCGTCATTGTCTCAGGTGTTGTCTTTGTTGTGTGCTCGTGACGTCATCATACTCCACTATTGTTTTGGTGAATCTGAGTAATGATGGCTCTGTTCCTTTTGTCTTTTCAGAATACAGCAAGCAGCATGTAAGGCATACAGAGTTGCTGTTCAACATTTATCGAATCCTTCTGTGTGTGCAGCGTGTGTTGCCTTCACAGAGATGCTTGGTTTGGATAGCACTTCACTGAGGGTGGATATTCAGGCTGCCAGCAGAGTGATAGCACATGCTACCTTGGACGATCTACTGGCAGATGATAACAAGGAAGACATTACATTGGAGGAAGCCGTTTGTAACTACATTTTATTTTATGTCATCTAAACTCTGCACGTCCTTTTGTTTTTTTGTTTTTTTAAGAGTACTTGTGATGGTTGTTTAAAACAAAGTGTTTTATATTTCAAATTGTAGGCTTCCTCCGGTTAGAGTATGAACATTTTAAGTTCTAAGGTCAAACACCATCGGGCGATCCATAAAAAGTGTTGTTATTGCGTTGAGGTCCTTCTCATACTAAAATGGCCTTATATTGAAATACCACACTTTTCCCCAAAAAAGTCAAATTACCTTCCAATATAGCCTTCTCTGTATTGTTTTGTGGAACGTCGACAAACTTTGGGTTAAAATGGATACTGAATAGATGGGGAGAAATTGACAAGCACATTGAGTTATCAGTCTCTAAGACTGGATATTTGGTCTTTTTGCCTGTTTCCACCTATAATCGAAACAATATCGTAAAAGTTCATTTTTGTTTACATAGCTTCAGAGTTGCTGTCATGTGTCGGAAAAAGCAATCAAAAACCAGAAAGACTTTTAGCTGCTTTACAAAGTGCAACAAGGAACTTAATCAGTAGAGAATGTTTAGACAAGTAAGTTTCGTCTATTATTTTTATTGATAGTTTTGTTTGGTTAATCAAAGACAAAGTGGTCTCTTCATACCCTTAGGGTTTTGGTTATTTAGATCTCAGCCTTGTTAGACCTTTTCAATTAAGTTCCTAAATTCTCACGAAGTAACCTTAAATGCACGCGCACACTTGGGTGCATCAAATCCAACGCTACAAACGACATAACCAATCACCGTAAGGCTGGATACACATATAGTTTATGTTCCATTGACCTCCTTGTCTCAACAGTTTTCCAACTGGTTTAAATTGAGTTTGTTTCTGGGTTTCTTTATTGCTTCGAAGAGTTTATAATGTGAACGTCTAGAATTTTCTTTTCAATTCCAGTGCTACTTGGAATTCGATGTATCTTTTTTAGTAACGGCACTGTCAGTTCTCATTGCATTGAAAATAGATTTGTTTATTTTTTTTCTTATTTTTCTCAACTATGTTGCTCCCACGTTCTTTCCCGTTACAATGATGTAATTATCATATAATTTTCAGGTATAAAGTTGTTTCTATTTTGTATTGAATTGCTATTACTGACATTCCCATCTCAGGACATCTTTTGAGGCTGGCCAGCAGTGGAATCTTGTTGTTTTATTTTGTCGAGTTCACAAGATGGAACTTCCCGTTTCCTTTCTTCAGGATTGTGCCAGGGCAGACAAATGGCTGCCATTTGTTTGTCATGCACAGGCTTGTCAGTTTCCAAAGGACCAGGTATTTCCTGCAGTGTAATTCTTGTTTCGGCTTGAACTTGTTTAATTTTCCCTTTGTCTTGGAGTTTGGTAATGAACCTGGAACGTCAAACATTTAACGAGTTTAGATGTTCAAACCCAGGAAAAGTTACCGTGTGATCCAGAGACCTTTTATCCGCGGTTTCCGCCTTGGGTAGCCCGAGTCTTTATAGTAACCCGGGCGAAAAGTCCTTCTGCCGACAACGAAGTATCCCACCATACAAAAGAAAAGAAAACTTCTGGTACCTAGGGTTATAAGGGAAATGTTGTGAGTGGTTTGTTTGTAAGAGTTGTCTCAAGTCATGTTTTGATCGACGCTCCCCAAATGGACAAACCTTAAGTGCATATAGATAGTGAGTTTGGCGTATATTTCTTTGGGAAGAACAACTCCTAAGAGTGTCTCCTAGAAAGTTCAGGACATAGTACATGAAAGTGCTGCTGATTAAGAAGTTTCATTTGAATGGTTCCACCAAAAGAACTGCCCGCGTGTGAAAGTACTGCTGAAAAGTTTCATTTGAATGGCTCGCACCACAGCATTTCACCCACAGACAGACCCTCCAACTGGAAAGGTTTAAGTTCGAAGGAAGAGAAAAAAAACAGAGATCTTTAGATTCGAAGACGAGTACGACTACTAGTACAAGATTTCCTCAATACTAAGTAGTGCACGCACGTGAAACAGCCCATTTTGGCGGGAAAACGTGATAGCCGTCGTCATTGTATTACGTGTTTTAGCGAGAATGTCGTAGTGGATCGTAGTGGCGGAAACAAGTTATCAAATGTAAGATGTTGGATCGGAAGAGGGCTTAAGCCCCTTCAATAAAAATAAGAGTGCCAACTTTTCTGTTGAGAAAAACGTATAATGGAGCTTGCCGGGGTATCTATTCTTTGAGAATAAGTTTTATCTCGTCCTCCCAGTCGTCTTTATCCTCGAATCTGAAGGTCTCTAATCTGTTATAATGGTAACGGAAAAGAAAGTTTGATCTGTTTCGTAAACGATAATTCAAATTTAGCTGTGTTATTTTCAGGTGGTGTACGTTATTGAACATGATTTCTGCAATCCTCACATTCAAGAACATCTGCATCTAGCATTTGACAATGTTCCAATCATTAAAGTGGAAAATACCCCCATTGATGATTCCAGCAGAAAACGAAGCAGAAAAAGGAAGTCTGTCAAGAAACCGGAACAGGTGTGGCTTGTAAAGGTTAACCTTTTCTCGTCCTTAGAGTTGCGGTCCGCTTGACCCGATGGCACAGATGAACATCTCTGGAAGCAGCCAGAGCTCTCGATCAATGCCGCTGGTCAACAGGATCGTAGCTCTGCGGACGAGAATAGAGTTATAAGGAATAGAGAAATGTATATGGAATAGAAAGCACTCTCTATAACGTACCCTTCTTGTAGCTAACACGTTTCTAGTCCCTTGTGTAGTGACAAGAACAATATTAGTGTGCTGCATACAACAGATTTAAGTCTACTAGTGTGATTCCGAGTTTGCTTGCTACAAAGAGGTTTGCGTGATTGTGAGGTTTATCTGGGCTCTTTTCCTAGAAAGCTATCTATATTATAAGGAAAGCCCACGTCCACAAGAAAAAAAAATTGAAGGTGTGGTCTTTTTATTATCACCTCAGGTTGTAACGCCTTCCCGTGATGTGCGAGCTCAATTCTATTCGCGCATGGGTCTCGTCGCAGCAACAGTCCCACAGCCTTCTCAGACTGCGACTGAAGAACAAGTTGTGATTCCATCATGCAGTAGTAGTGCAGAGGACGAGGAGGTATCTAGACAAAAAGCAAAACTAGCCAAAGACAAGGACTTGGAGACCACTAAACGACGATATGGCTCTACTAGTAGAAATGCTCATGACTATGAGGGTAGGTCATCTCTCAGCAGTTGGTGAAAGAAAAGCAATAACAACAAGTTTATTTAAGTCTTTCAGTTATAGAAGGCAATAATTAGCTTCTGAGCTAGTCGAGACGGGCAAAAGTGAAGAAAAAAATATCACAGTATAAACAATTAATAAAAGAATATAGAACCAGACCCACACTAGGTTGTATCTATTCTAAGGAGTGTTACATTCATTACTTCTTTCTTAACTTGTTTCCGTGGTGTCATTTTTCACAGAATTTATTAATGTTCCAATTTATTTTTAAAGAAATTCTTCTCGAAGCGGATGAGGTCCCGCAAAATCTGTTTGACATCTTGTTCAAATGTCAGTCAGTTGACGTTCCGTGGAGGAAGTTGCTCGCGTACTCGATAAGTCTTCACCGATCCCTTCTGTCAGTTTTGGCGGCATGCTTTCAGGTAAGTTGTTTCTCATATGTACATCATTTCATAGAGCTGATGCAGTTAGCAATCAAGCCTGGTCCTCACTAACAACACAGGTGGAAAAAGCAGGAGCTTAATTAAGACTATTAGAATCTTGTATTTGTTCTTCTGCTTCTCCTTAAGCTCACGTCGATGTGATTCCCTTTAAGGACGTGCTTGGCATAGGCGTATATATAATTGCGTCGTTGATCTCATTGACTAATGATAGTTTCTACAAATTTAGAATTTAGTATTAAAAAAGACAACACTTATGACCTATGAATGTTGTTTAATTTAAGTTTGTTGTTAGGCTGTGGATTTCTATATTCATTGCACTTTTTTTTATCTACTTCAACAGGATGCCAAGCCTCTGGATTGTGTATGTGCCTGGATATGCTCCACAGTACATCCCTCTATGTTAGAACCTGCCTTGGAAAACATCCCAGGTGTCTATACTCCCTGGTTATGATGATATGAATATTGTATAACATGAAACCAAATGTTGTTTTAACTTTTACTAATGATCGAAGAATAGATAATGATGACGTAAATTAAGTTGTCGAGACGCCATTTAACATTCTTATCGTTAATTTTTCGTTTAAAATGACTATGAATTTTGTGCAGATAACAGATAATTATCTTAATATAGTACAAGCCATGTCGATTTTAGTGACTAATTTATTAAAGTGGCTAATGATGTTTAATTATAACGTTCAACAGGGAGTCATCAAACAGATTCTTGGAATGTGCAAAGTATGGTTTTATATTGTTATGTCTGAGATTTAATCTTCTACAAAGCTGCGTGTTCTTAGCGTAACCCATTTTATTCACTGTATTTGTGGGTAAATATGCATTGTAATGGCGCATAAAAATAGTTCCACCTAAAAATACATAGTGGTTGCACATAAAAATGTGTTGTGGTTGCACAGGAAAATGCATAGTTGCGCTTGAAAGTGCAATGTGGTCACACCTGAACATGCATTGAGTCGCATGTAAAAATACAGTGTAGTCGCTCGTGAAAATTCGTTATAGTTGCAACTGAGGCCACGTTCACACGGCTCTGGACGAATTTTCGACCCCTGAAAAATTTCGATCAATTTAGGGTTTCTAGGAAACTGTCCACCTACCCCTCCCTGAGCCAACATTTTTCCCTAAGTAAGAAGTAAGTGTTAATGTTAGCTTAGGGGAAGGGTCTGTGGGCAGTTTCCCAGTTTCGTTCACACGGGACTGTTCAATATTTTCGCTTTGTTCAGATGGAACTTTGAACGACTGGGCGTCTAAATTTTCGTAAAATCAAGTGATTCCGTATGAACGGAACACCTAAACGCACGAATTTTCAACCGGTCAAAAATTCATCCCGTGCCACGTGAGCATAATGGTGAAAAAGGGTGACGCTTGCGACTGCAAATCATTTTTCGTCTGAAATTTTGTACATAGGCTTGTTGAGGTAAAGGTCCTAGAACCGCTCCGTAAAATACTCCACTAAATGTATAAACATAAACGGTTATTCCAGAAAAGTGGCAACTTCATAGTCCTATGAATATGTGTTTTATTACTTGAAAACAGAGCTTCAGTGGCACCAATGGACCAATGAGGACCTGACAGCTCTCATCATGGCGCTTGTTGACAAACGTGACAAGTTTGCGCACACCCTCGTTAAGGCCTTTTATATTTTTGATCCGGTAAGTTCGTTCAAATGGAAATATTAGGCTAGTGAGCTTCATTTTTTCTTTGCTTTTCACCGAGAAGAATACCACAGAGAAGTTTGCAACGAAGGAATTGTCTTAGAGCGCATCAACATCTTAGCGTCAACAACAAAAAAATAAGCGGAGTATATTTTACCTGAAGATATGCGGTCATTAACTTTCAATTTAAGATTTTATTGTTGTTCAATTTTATATGAACGTTGTTGTCCTCTATCGGAAGACCAAATGGCAACCGACTCTTTCTATCTTTCGTAGGAGAGTCCTTTGGTACATTTTTTCCGTTTCCATGAGACGTTTTTGGTGCATTCAGATTATGAGGCTTGCAAGGAACATTTGAAGTCATTTAAAATATATTACAACAAGGTACGAAACACAGAAACATAACGCTGATAATAAGGTGAAACTTTGACTACAGAGGTCACGGCATTCTGGGCGACCACGTGACAGCTGTTATTGGGACGGAATATAATATACTTAAGAAATGATAAGGAGAATGGTAGAGCTCCTGAATCACTTTTATAAAGTTACGTGCAAACGGACCCAACAACTCACAACAATTTTGGGAGTTGCTGGCCAACAATGTTGCGTCCGTTTGGACGGGGCTAAAAGTTTGACCGGTTTCAAACTTTGCGCAACAACACGCAACAACATGCAACAGGGTGTGCAAACGGACGCAACCTGTAACATCCAACAATGTTCAGGCCGTTTGCACGTCGCCTAACTTAACTAGTTCCTGCTTCAAATGCCCCCTTAGCTAGCTCGGTAAGAATGACTGCCCGGGGGCTTTCCCGTTTTCCATATAACCTTTCTATCATGAACATTCTGACCCAACTAGCTTCTAATGGGTCTAGGAGGATGGCTAGCCTGTGTACAGCCGCCCTCCAATATTTTTTCCAAGGGAAGGGGACCACCGCATGTCTCGTCAACAGCTTTTTTTGCGTTTTAGAAGAAGTGTAGCTCGATTATAAATCGGAGTTTATTTCAGCAACATAATATTACCATCCATAATCACAAAGGGGTATTAAAGTTCGAATCAACGCACTGCTGCATAATTTTGTTCTAACATTTGAAGTGCACTTATTTACTTCATCAGCAGTCTTTGAAAGTTGGGGCAGACAAAAGCAAGAATGAGATCAAGATTGGTAGTGTAGAGTGGCTGGAAAAGCTTACAAGTCAAGTCACAAAGCAGATGTTGACACATTCCGAGAGCACCTACCAACAGAGACATCTCCTAGCGATTTTGGCCAAAGCCATGTTTGGAAAAAACTTTTCTTGCCAAGGTTAGTACAAAATTATGTTGGAAACTTTGAGTTGTAGAGATTGTCTCAAACACGAGAAGCCGTGAGACCTGGTGGAGAGACACTAAATAAATAAATAAATAAATAAATAAATAAATAAATAAAATAACGATTTGCAGGTAGCACATCCACATAGTGGTTCTTCGTCTACCTGATTCCTGGTCGAATTGGAATTTGAAAATGCTGGTTTTTGAGGACAGGGAAAACCGGAGTACGCGGAGAAAAACCTCTCAGAGCAAGGGAGAGAACCAACAACAAACTCAACCCACATATGGTGTCGACGCCGGGATTTGAACCCGGGTCACATTAGTGAGAGGCGAGTGCTCTCACCACTGCGCCACCCTTGCTCCCCATACTAAAGAATTCTAGACGAACATCTGAGTTAAGACAGCTGTTCTGACTGAAAGTCACGTTTGTGATTTGGAACCGCGACGCTTGTTAACAATAAAGAAGACGAAGAATAGTATTATATGTTTAACACTGGACGAAAACTATGATGGTTGTACGGTGGTGGCAGATTTTAACGAGTAGATGATAAGCCAAGTTGTAATTTTTATTCATGTTTACAGTGCCTGATTACTTTGAATTGCATGAAGTTTGCAAAGTTCTTCACGCCACTAGCACTACCATCCGGCTTGATGTGATGCTGTCACCGATTGTTAAAGACATTGACGATGAAAAACACAGGGTGTTGGTAACACTGCTTAACGATAAACACTTTGCACAGGCGCGAAAGTTTGCTGAGATGGTTGGCTTGGCTGATGATCACATTACACTCAAGGAGGTCAGAAAACCTTAGAATTTTAGTGGATACTTTTCGTTTCACAAAAATCAAATTGTGTGAGCTCATATCAACTTTTTAATGATTCTCAGGTCGAAGCAGAGTTGGAAGGTGCCAAAAATTCCATGTTGTGGGAAATCGAACAAGGGCGATTAGCATTCTGGCACAAGGCTGAAATATGCTTTAGAAGCAACAACTGTAAAGAAAGCACTGTAGGATCATTCTTTGAGGTAACCTTGTAAAGTAACATTCAATCAGCCATCAATATTATGGTATTGATTGTATCTTCTCAAGTAAAAAGGTCACTGCCGAAAAGCAGCTTTTTTAGGTTTTTTTTAGTATATAATCTTAACCCACTCTAAATCTGAAAAAAGGTCTTTACTATATGAGTAGTATGGTAGGGTCCTAGTACTCCTTTTTTAGGCAAGCATCTCATAAATTCGTGCCTGAAGACATTAATGATTGACCTCATTCATAGTCATGCAGAGAAATGCCTTAGCATGATGACGTCATAGACTCCTGAGATAAAGACAATAACTATGACGTCATGGAAGGTTATGAATTATGCATTACAGCAGTTAGGTTCTCTGCAAAGTAAAACAGGTAGTGAACATTTCCCTCTATACTACTGTGATCAACAGAGCGATATAGATTATCTTCGAGGAAAGACAAGCCGTTTCATGCTATATGACGTCAAGAGGTCATCTTGATGGCATGTGGTAAAACTATATCTTAACATGAGCTGTTAGTGAACTTACGCAAAAGGACGGCAGAGGGAAGAAGACAGCAAACCTTATGTGACAAGCGGGACAGGTAATAGGCCTGTTATGTTTGTCACACACAAGCGTTTTGTCGATCTCTTCTTTGTACCGTCCTGTTGCGTAACCTCAGTATTGAAGCGCACAAAGTGAATTGGAAAAAAACACACAGTTTTTCATTTTTGTTTTGGCGAATGTTAAGCCCAGTTGTGAGATCAAATACGTATTTTGATAGAATGTGATCTCAAATTCTCGCTTGTCCCCTGCCCGCAACATGATGAAATTTGTTGTTTCTTTTTTTTTTTGTTACAGAGCCAAGCTAAAGATGAACATCTCACATTTACTGAACGCGCAATGCTCCTTGGGATAGCAGTGAAATGGTTTTCAAATTCTACCGACAGCCAGCTGCAGAAAACACCAGCGGAACTAAAGGAACTTCAAAAGAACCGGTGGCTGTTTAAAATACGAGCAGAGATAGAGAAAGACTACGAGGTTAGAGGAGTAATGTTCCCTGTTGCTATGCCCTGTTACTATGTCGCTTGTAACCAGAGTTATTTCGCCCGAAATTTTATCATGCTCAACAACATCCTAACATTTTTATCGCGCCTGTTTCATCTCATCAAGGCGTAGAGAACAAGATATATTACACGTTTATCCCGCTTGTTTCGTCTCGTTTTCGCTTAAAGAACGAGATATATTACATGCACTTTTTACAAAACTTTCTGGCGACATTACTCAGCATTTTGGGCGACTTGACTTATAATTTCGAGCGACACAACTTGGTTTCAGGCGACATAACTTCGGGCGAAACTGACTTTTGGGCGACTTGACCGAAAGTAGAGAAAAAAAAATAGGAAACTATAAAACAGAGATGTTCTGAGTTCTTGACTGGAACCCATTTTAAAGATTTTAAGACAGCAGGTCAGACCCTTTAACCAACCTATTTACAACAAGTTTCTTAACGTTCCGAGTAGCGTCATTTTCTTTTTTCTGTCTTTTCCAGAGTAGACTGACACGATCTGTAAGCCACCTGGAATTTCTTTCCCACGAAACGGAGGTGGAGTTACTAAGCGACATCAAGCCAAGCACCCTTGATTTGGTTTCTTATAAGACCGTCAACCTTAAAGAATTTGTCCAAGATGATGCTGCTGTCTTTGAATTAGACTCTGACTGCCCGTTATCAACGGAAAAGGTTGTACGATCCCGTGTATCTGTCGCAAGTTTTCCTTTTGCTTTAAATTGAGCCCTCGTGCGGTGTATAACACTTACCTCTTTTATTGCTTAAATGTAGGAGTTCCTCGCCTTGGAGAATGTGATTGGTAACTTGGTAGAGAGCTGTCACGTGACTCAGGCACGTTGGCTGGCAAACTTATTTTCTCACAGTTGTTTGGATTTGGACATTGTCATGGTGAGGCTTTAAAATTGTTGGATTTTCTGGTGGGAGACAAATGCCCTCTCCTCTGCTTTCGTTACCAATATGAGTAGCTGTATTTTTATTTTGGATCAAAGACAAACGAACATTTTTAAGCTCACCGAACACTTATTCACATTGCTACTGTAAAATACAGCAGTTTTACTTGCTTTTATTATATAGACACGAGTGTTTTACTGGAAAATATACCACTCGTAAAATTCATAAAAACTACATCCGGGACCCGAGTGGTTTATTTTCCATAATCTCACACGTGAGTTTATTGATGACGTAATTTCGGTAATTGCCCTCCAAAATTTGTAGGCGTCTTGCGTCCTTTGAATTTTATTTACACATTTTCCAAAGCTTTGCTTATATTTTGTCATTGTAGAGCTTTATTCAGCTCAGTGTTATTTCTCAAGATTATTGTAAACAATGTCTTATAGTGCTCTACTGTAAATTTGAGCCGTGACAATTACTTTTTGGCGAATAAAAATCTATTATTTTATCGATGTCTTTTTGTCTATATAATAAAAACAACATTACACGGCGGCTTGAAGATATGAATTTTATTTTCTCGTGGCAAAAACAATATTTTACTCACTCGCTGCGCTCGTTCGTAAAATATTGTTTGCCACTCGAAAATAAAATTCATATCTTCGCGCCACCGTGTAATATCCTCTATGTAATTTTTAGGAATATATTTATTAATTGTGTATTTTTCTGCAACAGTCGTGTATTTATTTGGCTCAAGGCACACGCTCCGTGGACACCTTAGATGATCACATCCAGGCACTAATCAAACCAAACAGAAGAGCAAGCAATAGTCTCAATCGCCCAGGCTCATTTCAACGCAGCGGAAGTTTTGTTTTTACTTCCCCGGGTGATCGCCATGACTCTGTTTCCTCGGTGTCTTCCATGTCCTCTGTGTCCTGGGTGGAAGTTGAAGATATCATCACCACCATGGAAGGTCTGGCATTTCACTCTAAGCAGGCAAAGAGATGCTGCAACTGCATCATTGTATGCTACAAGGTTGCTCAGGTAAGAAATACTAGTACATTCATAGAGTGGGTCTTCTTTTACCACATCCCGCAGATCCAATTTGAATTCGGAAATGTTGTTTTTTGTGAAAAGAAGCAAACTGGAGTAGCCGGAGAAAAACCACTCGGAGTAATGGAACCCGGGCCACACTGGTGGACGGAAATTTGGTTACTGCCCAACGTTAGAGAGTTAGTTTTTTCCAACCTCGTTCCCAGGGTCATGTCTTACCCGTCCCTACGGAGCAAGGTAGGGTTTTTCCGACTTATTAGATGTCTGTCATAACACAAAAATGAACAGTTCGTTTCTTTCTCGCTCTTGTATTTGTATAAATAAGACAGCACTTTTTGAGTGATTTTTAAAAGCATGTAAGAACGAGATTTAGGTATAAAATCCATTTGCCGTCTTGAGGATAGAAAGCCTTAGAAAATGACTGAAGAACAGCAGGGGCCAACACTTGGTGTCCATTTTAGAAATGTGCCTGTCTTATACAGGTGTCCGTTAAGAGAAAGTGGACTTAATATTCCAAATTTGCTAACTTGATCCTCCCGTGCTGGATCAGGTTTCTGTGTGAACATGTGTTTACTGGTTTACTGAAGGACATGAACGCGTTGATAATTCACTGAAATGATTACTTGTGTATTACAGACTTTGGGTCAGGAGTATGAGACTATTGTGAAAAAGAAACCCTTGAGCGTACTTCAGGCGCTGTTGCTGTCTGGATTTGACAACCGATATAAACTTATGGATATTTATATTAAAGCTATTCAAATGAACACTGAGGAGGTAGGCTATTGTTAATGTACTACCACTAAACACGAGTGACCCTGTTTCATCACAAATATCGCGGTTGTTAAAGTAATTACAAAAAATAACAATAGAGCAAACCACTATCGAGCTGCCACTGATAGTTTGCTATTCAATCTTAATGATATCAGTGGTCCATCACAAGATCACTCGTGAGGTTTCACAGTACGAATTGCACGCTCTCCCTCGGTAACTGAGACTGTATTTTTTTCCTCAGGTGACTCAATTTTTAGCCGACATCATCTTGAATTCCCTCCGAGTTCATAGCACAGGTGAAGGTGTGTGTTGTTCTTAAATCTGGGTGCTGCTAGTCGTAAAACCCTAAGAGTAACCATTCAATAAAAAGCTAACTATGAAGTCTGGCGACAGCCTTAGTTTTTCAGGACTTGACTATAATGTTGTCCATTTCATCTTGTTTCTGCGTCTGTTTATTTGAGTACGGGTAAAGAATGTTTCTGGTTCTGTAATTCTCTCACGTTCCAAGTCGCTCATTGAGAGTCCCATTCACTGGTTGATTTGGACGTCCTTTTGCGCTTATTATCAAGTCATTGTCCTCCCTGTTTTAATAAAAGGAGTGTTTTGCCTCAAATGCAACGACCAAGGAATACCTGTGCTGATTATCTGAGGCGTTTAACACGGTGTTGGTCTGTGTTGCAAACCGGTAACTAACGAACGAACTGAATATGTGTGTTTTTGTGCTTTTTTTTTTTGGCAGACATATCGGGAAGAGAGTACAGTGATCTTACAGTGAATGCAGCACCCTCATGTGAAGACATAAGTCATATGATCCGCTTGTGCCCAGACTACTCTCTGCTTGGTAGCCGCTTGTTGAACGCTGCTACTGCGTTGGTCAGTGATCGTGTGGCAGGAACGGCACCCCGTGGCGGTACGTTGTAGTTATTGTTATTAGTTATTTATTCGTTTCACTTTCATCGCATCATGATGATGTTATGTGAACTACCAGTAAAGAGTATTCGAGAGTGAGACGCAGTTCAAGTTATTCATCCAACACGAGACGCAGTGTTTTATCCGATATCCAAACACTAAAAATTTGATTGATAAACGAGAAGCATGCGAGGTTTTTTAGACGGACTTGGAGATGTCTCAGAATACAGGATTAAACATTGTGTCCAGTCTTCCTCATCCTCGTTCCCAGGATTCTCTGTTTTCCTCTCTTGAGAAGAACTCTGGGAACGAGGTTGGTGTCTCCTGTGGACCCAGCGTTTTCAGGTGACAACTCGTCCGCCATATCAGTGTCCCAAAACATTAAAACAGCGGCCGAGATGGTGTCCCAAACTACTCCTGTAAACACGTCTTTGGTTCCAATAAATTTACATTGCTGCTAGTAACGTGAGTGAAATCGCTCCAAATCTTAAAAAGTATAAGCTTCTGGCTATATTAAAAAGCTAGCAGGATTTGTGGACTAGGGAAGCTCGATCTTAACACCCTGTTTTTCAGAATGTTTATAATTATATAAAGGTATCTGTTAATCTAAACAGGGTTGAGCTTAGAAGTGGAGCTGTTAGTACGGGCTCATGAGTGTCACACATTAGCCTGTAACATGGAAGGCATTGCAACTGTGCTCCGGAATGGACGAGTTCTCACTTCAGCGCTGGCAGAAAGCGGAGATTATATGCTCATGGTAATTAACCCACAATTAACGACTTCGAAGGTTTTTTGCTTGCTTAGTTGTTGCAAACAGGAAGTTCCATGGTAATGTTTTGCTTGTTGTAGGTTCGTTTGTTGACTGGTGTTGGTCGGTTCAATGAGATGTCTTACATCTTTGACACGCTGTTTGAACATGAGTACTTTGAACTGCTCTGCCGCAAGGGGATAGAAAAGGTAACTTATTGCTTTTTATTCAAAAATGTTTTAAGTCGTTTTTTTCGTCTTTTCACCCATTTTAGTCTCTTGTAGGCGGGTAGCTTGCGCCGCAGACGAACTTCAACCTCTGGTTAAGTTCGTCTGCGAGCCAGAGCTGAAATCCTTGCTCTGGATCCCCACCTGTGTACCAGGATTTACAGTCAAGGCAGGTCAAGCTCCCCCTCCCCCCCCCCCCCCCCAAGATTCTATTAATGAATTGATTATTAGAAAAATGAATCCGTTAGTTGTTCCCGTAACTGGTGTCAAATTCACATCGGCATTCTTGCATGCGTAATGAGCAGTGAATATTTTACGAAAACTTCTCTGCATTTGGTCAGATTGAAAATCCTTGAATGGATAAAATTACCTCTAAGTCCTTTAAGTCAATTCAGGGAAACTGAGCTGGTAGAAATTCCATAACTGCCTCGCGTGTGAATTCACGTCATTACGTATGCAATAATGCAGAGATGAATCTGAAATTTACCACTACCAACGCATATGAAACTTTGCCTATTGTTACGGTTGCATTTTTGGAAGACAATAGTGCTTTTGTTTCTCACATTCTTTTGTGTTTCGATAAGCGGCGTTCGACCTTTAATCGGATATGATCGGTAAATTTTCGGTGTGACATTTTTTCACTCAGTAGTGGTCTAGTGGGGCAAAACTTTAAGCGAGACACAAAACGATCAAACACGGCTGTTTGACCAGAGAGATCGCACATTGAATTAAGCTTTATCCAATCATGAAGCCTGCATAAAATAACAACTTCGGTTATTGTAGCTGGGAACTTCAAATTTGGAATTTTGGAATCTGGGGGGGGGAGGGGTTATGCTTGACCTGGCTTGACTGTAATGACGGGCCATGATTGGCCTGTTAAAAAAGTCATTGTCAATTTGCCAATAAGGTTGAAGGGAAATTCGCGCGTCTGTTAATTTTTTGAGTCCGTTGGGGGTCCAGAACACGGATCTCGGCGGCGCTACTTGCGGCGCAGACGTTACCTTCTGCGGTTAGATAACATCTGCGAGGCAGGCTAGTGTGCGGGCTTCGTCGTTTTTTCAGCTGTTTTTTTGTTTAAAAATGAGTTTCTCGAAAAACTTTGGTGCTTCGTTCCACAAATAATAGTAGTTAATAACGAGTTTAAAAAGAATAGAATCCATTTTGGTCGTTACTTCTGTAGAAAATCTTTACCTTTCGCAGGGTCGTTGATTTCTGATTTTATCAGGCATCGATATTTAACGTTGCGTTTGGGGGAAAACAGTAGGTAGCTTACGCAACCAGGACAGCGACAACAGCGGAAACGTCATATAAAAGGTGAATTCTCGCTGTTTCAGAGTTCATCGCTTTTATCCCATTCGGTTTAATTTGGCAAAGGTAGTGGAATTTGTTTGGAGCTGAATTCTTAAGAACCTTATCTAAGTTCCGACAAGGAAACAGATAATCGTTCCCTTGTCTTCACGTCCTCTATAAAAAGTGAAATTAGGAAATTTCATGTCGTAGTCGTACGGTGACGGTAAAGAAATGTACCAGAAAGTGTGATGCACGTGCAGAGTTGTTGTTTAGCCTATCTAAACCTATTGCTTTTTTGACGTTCTCGTTGACATCGCCGTCATCGTTGCGTAAGCTCCCTATTTCCTTTGAGTAGACGCCACTTTCCAAACTTTACAGTGATTGCAAAAGTGGCGCACTCGCTTTTTACCAATGTGGCCCAGTTTTCTATTTACGGGTACCCCTGTTTTCCCATCTCCTTAAAACCCAACGCGTGCCACCAATTTAAGTTCGAAAGAACGGCACCTGTTAAAAAGTTCTTTAAAGCCTTTGGTGTTTCGTGGATGAGAAATTACGTTAAAAATCGTTTTGTTTTTTTTTTTCAGGAAAATAAGCTTAAAGTTGCCCTTCTCGAATATCTGCGAAAACAACACCCAGATGACACAGACAAGTTTTCCATGGTGGCTCATCACTTTAGCATGCATCGAGAGATCGCCCAGACTTTGGAAGAGACAGCTCTCAAGCAACTTGCTAACTTAGGAGACTGCTTTCCAGGTATCGAGTCAGAAGCCACCCACGCAAATATTTTTACTTATATGTAACGAACAAAGAGCTTATATTGATTGATTGATTGATTGGCAGCATTCTCCTCTTATTGGTCAGAATTAAAGCTGCTGTCAATAACAGTGCTTCTCGATTGTGAGCCTGCTCATGTATGCACTCTGATTTTGCTGCTGCCATTTTCCCAGCTCCTACCTTTCTATGAAACAATTATCATTTTGACTGCATCATTTTTTATACCTTAGAGAAAAGGAGCGGTCAGGGGTTAACAGATAAAGGTGAGTAGTAATATTTCACACGATAGTAAAGTGGCCATTCGTTACGTATTTAGTTTTTTATGTTGTTGTTGTAACCGTCATACTGTGCCAAAATTCTTGATATTATTCCACTCACGCACAGCGTTATCAATGGAAAAAGAACACAGGTGTGCTACAAAGAAAGCTTATAAATGGCTTACTCTCTCAGCTCTAAGGCGTGAACCCCCCACCTCCCACCCCCGGTGTCTTGAGGTCATCAAATGAATCCCTTTGGTGACTATCTTTTTTCTTTGTCCCGCGCATGGAATATCATTTTCAATACATCCTTCTCAAGTACTTTTCAGTGGGTAACTTGTTTATTTGTCAGGTGCTGAGGTGTTTTACGAACTGAACTCCATTAAGAAATGTTTCTGTTATGCCTCGGATAACTACACCAAGGTGAGTGCGTGGCATGTTACTTGTTAGGTTGAGTGCGTGACATGTGACATGTTAACGCATGACTTCTTGTGTGCTAAGGTAAGTACGTGACATGTCACATGTTAGCGTAACTTTTGCTGAATGACAACGAACCACAAAAATGCTAAAAAAAAGGCCAAATTTTCCTTGCAATTTTCCCATCTTCCTAAGTTAATTATGACAGGAATTTTAACCTCAAGTAAAGCCAAAGAGATTCACACTTGGATTTTTAAAAGCATCCGGGGCACATGCATGAGGGAGAAATGCAATACAAACACAACATAACATTCAATTCTTCTTTCTAATTTTTTTTTTTTTGGTGCCCTTTTCAATCTTCAAATAAAACTGCTATTTTGTTAGACTGACGTAGCATTGATACTTAAGATTCTGTTGTCAATTCACAGGAGAACTGCTGGCGGCATTCACAGGTTTGTCTTAGGATGGCTCGGTTGGTTCATCTCCAAATCCAGATTCTTCCCACTGGTGTGACTGTGGTCAATCTTGATGAACATTCTCTTAAGAGGTTCCTTGCTAACCATGGTAACTTTTTCCAGGTAAGATTCTTGGCGTTTTTTTTCAAGCTATAGCCACCGATTGACGGATCACGAAAGATTAGAAAGAAGCTTGCTAACAGTACTCACACCACCCTCACCCAATAACTAACCAACAGGACAACCAACAGTAGTTTCCACAAAAAAACACCCAGCCATTTCCTGCCTTTTATGTAAAGCTGATTGTTTTCACAACTTAGGGAGTGTTTACATGACAGCGGGGCGACTTTCGCGCCTGCACGAGTTCACCCCGGTTCCCTCTCATAGCTCTATATTTGTTCAGTTTACCACAAAATGTCATGCCGGCGCGAGTCATGCCGGCGCGAGTCAAGCCGGCGTGAGTTCACCCCCGTTGTTGTACCTGGGCGAGGATTTTACTCCGGGACGAAATCTCGCGACGGCATTATGTAAACGAGAAACAACCACTCGTTCCGGCGTGAAATCGGTCTGCCGGTAGACTGGAACAGGTGGCGCATGCGTAATGTTTGCGACTTTGAAGCACACGTGTATTTTATCAACTTGAAGTGTACCTTCAAATAACGAGATATGAAACGACCAGTCATCATGACTTGATACGAAATCAAAAAGTCATCCCGGTATGAAACTTGCGCCGGTGCGAGTTGTCTCATGGAAACACCCCCTTGGAGCTGTCAGTCATCGTACAATAGATTTCTATGGCAAAGTTTTTCCGTCAGTTGTTGTTTACTGTTCATTATTTCTTGGCAAAAGGAAGTAGCTCGAAGCCGATTTATCCATAAGAATTACTCTAGATAGTTTTTGTTCAGCCTACTAGCAAGCTCTCCAATTGCTGGCGAGCGAAGAGAGCAGCGAGGGGAGGAGGAAAAGGATCTTACTCTGAAATGTCATCCGTCTCTTCGCCCCACCCTGCAACGGGCGGCAAGGCCCCACCCACCCCCCCCCCCCCCTCCACTTAAACGGCTTTACGACCCGTTAGGGGTGGGCGAAGACGCGGATGACACTTCAGCTTTCTCTTTCTTTCCCGGCCCCTCACACTCGCATCCTCTTTCGTTTGCTACTCTCGTGTGACTTCTGGCGATTCTCGAAATAGAGAACTTGTTAGTTTTTGTTCTGATATCTAAGATAAGTATATCCTTCGTAGCTGGCAGGGTTTTAGGTGTTTTTGTCTCTTGTGCTTCGTAAAGAAATAGATACAACCGTGAGAAAACGTAACCGAGGTCAAACGAGAAAAACGGAGGGCGAGGGGGGAAAGAAGACACTTAATCCATTCTTTCCCTCGCCCCCTCCCTCCATCGTTTTCTCGTTTCATCTCTTACTTTGCGACACATGAAGGAAAAATACACCAAAAAACCCGCTTGCTATTTAGGCTAAGATAGCTAACTCTAAAACTTTGACTAAAAATCTTGTTAACGGACCGATTATTCGGTTATTTATTTCCCCCAGTCTCTTTTGGTGGCTGACGCGTACAAGAAGCGTGATATATGTGTTTGGGTTGACGCTGTCTACAATCAAGTGGTTGTTAAAGGCAATTTTAACTATCTTCAAGACATGCGTTCGGCCTTGCCTATCACTAACAATCTTTATGTTGATGTCGCTCACAAGTAAGTCACATGCATGTTGTACCGGCTAAAGAGTCGGTAATTTCATTTTCTTTTCTTTTTTCTTGTTTTTTTTCTTTTTCTTGTGATTAATTGATCGTACGATAATTGTCTATCGGTTCGGCGCGTGTTAAGTTCTATATAGTTGGTTTGAAAAGGCGTTAAATCTTGTTCAAACTGAGTAGAGTTCTTTCTACTCCCGGGAAATCCTCTTTTTTCTGGAAAACTGGAATTTGATAATTTTATTGGATAATTGTGACATAGTATGTTATGGAGAAATAGAGGCTGTTGAATTCAGTAGCTAAGTTTTAACGTAATGCATTAAAAGCACTTAATTGGCATGAAAATTGGATGGACCTTTTTGCATTAAACGCACTTTATTAGCATCAAAATTTTCCTCTTTGGGTCCTGAAGTTGTCTCTTTTCTAACCTGGAAAACTCCTGAAATTTCATTCCCTGTCAGTACTTCGATCCCTATAAGTAGAGCATACATTGTACCTCCCAAAATACCATATTCAACAGCTAAAAACAACGGAATTGCTTTTGCTTTTTAATTGGTCATAAGTGTATGTGACAACCTACCGCCCTAGACTATTCCACAAATACGACCGTAAGTCTTAATGTAATTTTCGCATCTCTTAGGTACAAGAATGAAACTTATCGCTCATCACAACCTGCGGCCAACATGAAAAGACTCTTGGGATTTGTAAATGATTTGCGCATGCGTTACAAACTAGCTACTGACCTGAACTTCCGTGATCTGGGTACTAGTATTCTTGAAGGTGATGGAGGTGCCTTTTTAAGAGACGTGATGGTGCCATGAAGTGGTGTGTGTAGCTGGAATTAAGGAACAAACCGCTGGTTGCCTGTTTACAGGCTCAAGAAAAAATGATAACAAAGCGCAGTTTATGACTCTTGCTTACAAGCAAGTTGGAAAAGATGCAGCGCGAAACCAACTTCTCGTTCTGTTGACTCAATAAATTGTCTCATAACAAAGACTGTGTTTAATGCGCTGGAATGCAACACCAAAAGTAATTTGTCTGAGACACGATGACACAACCTGAAAATATCGGTTGACTTTTTAAGTGGTATTTTTTTTATTTTTGTCTTCGTTCAAGGCATAGCTCTACCGTAAATAGTTTCATTGAACCTATAAAGTAATTAGAAAACTTAAGTAATTTTCTTTTTACCAAATACGTCTCTTGGGTTTTTTTTTTATAAATGGCCCTCTAAATGGCAGAAAGGAGTAATTTTGCTGATGGCGTATTGTTGTTAATAAGAAACTTGACGCCGAACATGCTTAAGATTAGGATCTCTGTGTCTAGACCACAGAAATTTTCCTACTATTGTAGTAGGTAATAGGGTAATTAAAACGTAATTAATTACATATATGAATAATCTATTTTCAGAGAAATAATTTATTTTATTTTATTCAAATATATTTGCTACAATTCAACAATATGGTGCAATAAATACGAAATCTCTAATTGTTGTGTTTTTAAGCGCAAAGGTTTTATGTGAACAAAACACGACGCACTAAAGGGCTTGAAGCATCTTGTAGTACAGAAAATGTCATGGGCATCCAGACATCTACAATAAAGTACACTGAAGAACGCAAATTCGTATGAAGAAAATGAGACCTAGAAATAGATTGAAAATCCCTTACGGGAAGAGTACAGAAGGTAACGCGAATGTAAATCAGCGTTGGTTAAAGAAAATGAAAGGGTTTAAACTACCGAAAAATCACCGCCAAGTCTCATAAGAATCCCGTGTCTGATTGTCTTTGTAGGGGTGGATTTCCACTGTCGCGTAATTTTTACGTTCGTACGCGCGTAAATAAAATAGAGGCAATAGACTTATAAGCTCCTCTTGCACTTGCAAAGTAGACAGGCATTCGATTCCAAAAATATAAATTGACCTGGGAAACTAGCATTATGAAACAAAGCATGATCAATAGCGGGGGTATGGAGGGGAAAACTACGAGAGCGGCTAATCAAAGTTGGAAATATAGAGAGAAAAAACGAAAAAAGAAACTAACAAAAAAGACAAAATTCTGTTGTTTGTTTTTTCTTATAAAATACAAACTTCATTTAGCCAATCTGCAAACCGGCGTTTTTAACTCTTGGGTACGCGCGAGCGTACCACGAGTTATTGCAGGGACTGAGATATGCAAATGAGTCACTCACTCACTCGTAGTAGACGCACTTCGTAATTAATCGGGTCCGAACTCGAGAGCGCGAAGATCTATCGTTTCCAAAGAAGCACGCGCTCGCTGAAGTTCGGTAGCATCAAATTCCTCGCTGCAAGCGTGCATCGTGCGCTACAGCACGGTTAGGATAGAGGTCTTACCAAATTTAAGACAGACAGGAATCTTTCAAATTAGTACGATTCAAAAGCCTTTGACCCGTCCAGGCGTTAAACTTGACAAGAAGATGAGCATTTGCTCTTCGACTCCTTCAACTTCGACGCTGGCTTGATCTCCTACCTTGTAGTACTGTAGTAGGTTATGTGTATGAATGAATTTATGGCGGTCAGTATAGAACACGGACTGCGGACTACGGACTGCGGACTGGGTATAAAATACGGACTATAAATTACGGACTGGTGAAATGTATAGTAAATAAAGGCAATTCTTCTTCTTCTTCTTAAGGACTTCCCAAGATCACGGGGGGAAATGGATGTGAGTTTGAGCATTACCCTTTTTAAAATAACAGCGGAAATCGAGATAAGAAAACATAAGCTAATGTTTTGCGTCCTACTTCGCGGAGGAGTTGTGTCGGCTTTGTATCGCATATGTTCTTTCATTGCCATGAAATGCGTTTACATTGTTTTTTACTGTCAGTAGCCTGGTTCGTTTGCCCCGGTCGTTTGCCGGCGGAAGTTCCATGGAAAAGGCATTAAATTTAAGACTTTTCGCCAAATCATGGGGCCATCCTCAATGGCGTAGGGGCTATGTGAGGTCGGGTCAAACCGAATGTACCTGGTTCAAATGCTGCTAAGGACCTTCTTTTTCCCTTCTTACTTTTTTTCTTTTTTGTTTTGTCTTGTTTGCTTATTTGTTTTGCTTTTTTTTTGTTTTGTTTTTAAATATATACTTAAATAACTGTTACTAAAGTGCAATAAACAGCAAGAAAAGTATTGTGTTTCCAGAACAAGGATAGTATATTTATAATATGAATTTCTATCATTTCCTAAAATTCACTGTGGGAAAACCAGAGGTTATAACTACTTGATTATTTTCTAAACAACGTACCCACGAGTTGACGATAGTCTTTCTTTGTTTTTATAATTATTTTTTTTATTTTTTGGGCCCTTCCAACGGACGGTCAAAGGTCACTCTCCCATTTAGTCTGACCTACACTGTTAATTTCTTCGTGCTCAGTCCCTACATTTGGGCAGCTGTTTTCTAGCACTAATTTCTCCTTCTTGACTTTCATATGTCTCAATCCCTTTTAGAAATTTTTTCAGTCTGTTGCAATCCCATTCTAGCAGTCACAACTGGGGGATTTGTATGAGAATTTTCGGTTCAACTTCGATGCTACCGGTTATATATAGAAAATGTAGTCACGGGAAACAAGCATTGCATTCGAAATCAGTTCGCCCCTGAATTTCCATAAGGAGTTGAGTAGAATAACATTATACAGATTATATTATATATCCTAAGCTTTAACTATTGTTATAGATATGAAATAAATCTTGACAGGATAATGTACGCAGCTTATCATCGATTCTGCACAGCAAAGAAAAAAACTGGCAGGATACTGGGCACCCCACCCCACCTGATACTTAGTGAATGTTTCTGGCCTCCGTTATTCCAAACAAATTGAAATTCAAGAAGAATTAATGAATTTTCTGACAGCCTGACTTCTTTAGTATCTTCACTAAGAACGATAGCACTGAACGGCAACGAACATGTTGCATGGAATGCAAAAAAGGTGCTAGCTTTTCTATTGTCTGTACTTACTTCTGATTGGCTTAAACAGCAAAAGTTATCAAAACTTCATAAAGCAGTACATATATTCATCCTTACTACTCTTACTTTCCAACCATCTTCCATATAACAAAATCTGGTCTCAGTTTGAATAACAAAGAAATACTATGTGGGGAACATGTAAAATTGTAAACTTTTCTTGGCTATTGTTTTTAACCCTTGTGATTGGTCAAAATCTTTTAACACAAAAAAACACCCTTTCAAAGTGGAGTGTAAATGCATTTTATTGCTTAAACGGCCTTCATGTAGTTTTATACATTCTCTGTGTAAAAATGAGAACATTCCTATGTGGGGTAAGCACCGTTGCCGCATAACAAAAGAAATTGCTATCCACCTTACCCGGATCATTACTTAAATATAAAACAGTTTCTTTAAAAATATCACATATTACCAACCCTTATTTGAACACTACTAGTTCTACTGCGCAGTGAACAGCGTAAATATTAGCCATGAAAAGTTTACCCACCTGAACAGAACGGCGCCTTCTACAACTGTTTCTCAAGCTGTAAACGGGCCAAAACTTGCATTTTAAAGCTGAAATCTTCATCCTCCATTCAAAATACTTTGTTTACCGAAAACCGAAAAGCGCGCTGCAAAAATTGAGTTTTTGCTTTAAGTGGATAAGATACTGGGCAACATACTGTACTTACCGTTCTATTTACTGAATTTTTTTGTCAGTATTTGCTTTAAGCTGGATGAAGAACAGAACTTATGCTCTCCCATTTATCATTTTTGGACAAAAAAAAAAAAAGAAAGAGAAAGAAAATATTTAATCCTCTGTAACTTGCATGTTTTGTTTGGTTTGTTTGTTGTTTTTGGACATTTTTTTTTTTGGTTATACCTTTTTTTGTTGTAAGGTCCGTCCTTGAACAAGCTTCTTGATCTTGATGAAAGGAATTGCCCGGTGCTGCGGATCACATTAAAGACACAGCTACCGGCCAATTGTTAGGCTTAGAAAACAGCCGACATTTCGCATTGTCCCCGCGGGAAAACCAGTATCGGCTGTTTCCTCAGGCTAGCCAATTGTTTGCATATTGATCATGCCTTACTAATGATTACGTCCATTGCTTTCTAGAGAAGAGCTCAGGTTTCTTCTAGCCTTATAAAGATCCTACTCCTAATAACATTCATTTCCGCCTTTATGTCGCTTGTCTTGAGAGGGAATTCTCTAAAACGCTATCAGTCCGTCTTTGCGACGCTTTTTTAATCATTTACGCAGGTGCCACACACATTGTCGTTATTAATTACGTGGTAACACTTACAGCCTGTATAATTATCATACGTATTAAAGGAAAAGTCAATACGCGCGTAAAATGTACGTAACAATGAAACCCCACCAATACTTTTTAAATCGAGGCGCTTACAAGTGTGAGTTATCACAACGTTAGCAAGTTCACTATGACTGCCCAGTACTGCATTCAGAGATTGGAAGGAGTATCGCAGCTTGTTCAAGTTTATGGAAATTTGGTTTGCGCGTTTTGTGTTTTAAACCTTGTGTTCGCCGTTGTGGCAACTTTTGGAAACCTTCTCGTTATTCGTGCCCTGATGAAAGCCTCATCGATACCTACAAATCTGAGAAAACTTCTTTTAAACCTCGCCTTCTCTGATCTTGCCGTGGGTTTGTTTCCCCAACCAATGTTTGCAGTAATCGTCGCTATGATGTTAAGAATGGCAGCGAATTCAAACTATAACTTTGACTTCTTATGTCCAGTTGTTCTAAATGTAGGTTATTTCGCCTTTTTTCTCCTCGCATGTGCATCGTTCCTGACTATAGCTGTCATCACAGTAGACAGAATTCTTGCTATTTTTCTCCATCTGCGATACCAGGAACTTGTAACATCAGAGCGAGTTGTCATATCCTTGGTGTGTTTATGGTTAACAAGTGCCATCGCTGCCTCGATACTTATTTCGGTTCCTACACTTAACCAAATCGTTACTGTCATTATTCTATTTACTGGCCTTTCCTTGACAACTATAGCTTATATTCTTATTTACAAAGTTGTAAAGTATCATCGCAATCAAATACATCATCAGCATCAGATACCAAATGCTCAAGACCTGAACTACCTACGCGAGAAGAAATCCACATTTAATGCTTTGTTTGTCTACATTGTTTTTACAGCATGCTATTTTCCACACCTGTGCTCTGTAATATTGTTAATAGCAAACAGTTCCCAGTTATCGTTTCTGGTAGTTGAACACATCTCACTATTTTTACTTCTACTAAATTCATCTTTAAATCCCCTCGTTTGCTACTGGCGATATGGAGAACTACGTGCAATAATAAATGGTACATTGACGAAAATATTTCACATTTAGACACTCTGTCTCATTCAGAAGAGGGAGGACAAAAAAATTAACAGCTCATGCAGTCAGTAAAATGGCTTTTAATTATTGGTAGGAGACTTCATATAACATATTTATTCAGAAAAGGATTAGGTTTTCTTAGCCTCTTTTTTTGCGCAATGGCAACGCTTGTAAGAACCCGGAGTGACTTGGTTTAGTTCCTTTAGTTAGAACGGGGGAAAGTGTAAAGCAGGGAATGGCGTTCTTTCTTTCTTTTTTTTACTTATGCGAGAGATAAGTTCTTTCTTTTTATATTATTATATTTCTTTATATAGCTCAGATCTTGAGGAAATTAAAGCTAACACTCTTTTATAGAGATTATACTGTCTAACATCGTTTCTAAACCAAGGGCTTTCAATTTTTCATTTGATGCCACGGAAGTTTGCGGGGCAACCAGTTTACTGCTAAAGAGGACTTAATTACGGAATTGCGAACAGATATCCAGCTGAGACGATACGTAACTGGAGGCGAGACTATTATAACTATTAAAAGCCCGTCAAACGGTACATCTATTACCACAACTATTCCTTTTTATAACAAAAAAGGCTCCGGCATTTTAAGTTATCGGATAATTAACGGAATGAATTTTTTAAGGAAGTGGAGAGCAATAAGTGGTGTTTTTTAATATTGACTTAAAATACCCGAGGCTTTTCATTGGCATGAATAGTTGTGGTAACAGATGTATCGTTTGACGGGTTTTAGTTATAGTAGTCTCGCCTCCATTAGATTACTCATTCTGCATATCAGTCGTAATTTGTCCAAGATGATTGAGAGCGAACTAAATTGATTCCAAATTTTGTAATTTATATAACATTTTCAAGTTAATAGTGACAAGGTTTGGCGACCAGGAAGAGTTTCTTATGCAACACTGATTGTCGATTTTACCAATGGGGATAATTCTATGTTAACAGGTGAGGTTTCATTACGGCACGCTTTACAACGGAAGCCAGTATAAAACTTTGGTCAGTGTTTATCACAAGCATACTCAAAACAGGTAGGAGTATTATGAAAAAATAAAATAACAAACAAACGCTGCCGTGCTTATCAATGAGATGACAGACCACCTGTATGTTAAAAAAATGCATATTTACGGTGTAATTAATACCAGTGTGTTACTGCACTACATTTAAGAGTACTACTTTTCGAGCGGAAGCTATTTTTTCTCGCTGAAGGTGAAATAAGGCCACATTTTAGTAGCTCTCACAAGTTCTTTCATCCACGGTGGCGCTAAATGTTGGAGTAAAAACTAGGGTTTTATTTAGAATACTATATGTTCTCCTGAGGTCAGGTTTTCTTTTTGTTTTGCATTTCCCGCTGAACTGAAATTTATCTAGCGAAACAAAAAGAAAGCCTGATCTCAGGTTTAACATCCTAGTTTTTCTTCTGGCTTGTTTTCTGCTTGCCAGTTATTCTCAAGTTCCGTGGCTTTTTTTACAAAATTTACAGCCAAGAGGAAAAAAAAAACTAAAATGACAAAGTTGATCAGATAAACACCCGGAGCGTTCATTTAATTTTAGGGGTCCAAAAAACAGTTTAAAAATAGCGGAATATTCAGTTCATCAGTTGATACATCTAGGCTCTCTTGAGATCTATATCGCTCTTTCAAATCTCAACATCGATGTCAGAATGCTCGCCAAGGGTCATTGTGTTGTCATCCTTAGAGTATTCTTACTTTAAACAAGATGCAATGCGCAAACTCTTGTTAATCGAGCAAGAAACTGAATAAATTGAATGATTATGCTTCTTTGAAATTCCTAATATGTTGAAGTAACTGTCATTGGGGGGTGGGCATCTTTTAGACAGGGGGCATTCATTAGAGTTGGCGTGTGACACAAACTTAACATCGTAGAAGTGGCGTTTGTCAGAAAAGAAGCGTTTACTTGAGAAGGGGACGGGGGAGGGGGGGGGGGGTGTAAATTGAATCATTTACGTTATTTCCGGTAAATATTTTTTACTTTGAAGTAAGCCCAAACACTGATTTCGGCATTTTTTTTTTGCGGAGAGCATGCCTTGAACCATCCAACCCTGGGTTCTGTTCGTATGTTTGAAGAACTAAACCGCTCGTTTTTCATTGTTTCCCTAGTCCTTTTTCTAGAAATTACACCATGACAACTGCATGAACATTCTAAAACAATTTTCCTGTGAGAATTTTATTTTCAAAATATCTTACACAATTCTGTGCATGTACTTACACGTAACATGATCTAACATTAACTGATGTATGGTCATGATCTTCGTATCACTGATGAATCGAAATGAACGCCGGTAGTCTTTTTGTATTTGAAATAAACGTTAAATCGTTTAGATGTGCAGGCTGCTTTAAATGTCCTTTCGCAGTAAATAAAACTTGAAAGCAAGAAAAACTCTGAAAAAACCGTATCATTCAGTTCAGAGACATAGTCTTTTTAGTTAACATTTATCTTGAGGGTCATTTTCTTAACTTCACATCGCACTGCACTTTGTTTATTTGTTCCAGTTTTTGGTTTGCATCATCTAATTCATTTACCAATACCAGATCATGCAAACAGCTACATTGTAGCATAAACTTTTTGTATCTTTACATTATTTTTTGACTTTGTCTAAGTCTTTTTCTGCTTATGTAGTTGGCATTCCATTTTGCTATTTTCAAACTGTTTTTATTGTGCTTTTTAGTAACATTAACCCAACGGCTATTTAGAGTATTTGAGTTATCATGCACAGAATCAAGTTAGAACAATCTACTTTCTTTTCTTTTTGCTTGGCTTATATTCTGGCTTCTCGTTGTCTTCTTCTTCTGCTGTAACATGGCTGTTTGTAAACATGGTGCTGTTGTTTTCTTTACTGGTCAAATCCTGGAGGCCCATCCTTTCCATTAGCATTAATATCACACATTCAATCTGTTCAATGCAGTAATGAGAATAATTAATAACTATAGAGAATTATTGATGGCAAAAGAAGCTATATCAGACACTCATGACAGGGGTCTTATCTGGACAGTGCTCAAGCCTTTTAGAAGTTTTTTAAGCCACTTCAAGTGACTAGCTTCCAAATGCCTTTCGAAGCTAGTTAAATCATTTTCTGGTCACTGTCTGGCAAAAAAGAACTGCGCAAAACGTTGTTTATAAGTTGACCATTATGTGGCCTTTGGTTCTTGATTCTATAAGGTTAGTAATACCTTCCAAAGTACGCTCTTGCACAGAGGGCAAAAGATTATTGTTCTAAATTGGGTATGGTTCCAAAGATCTCTTCCCCCACCACGAGTTTTGGTCAAATTTGTCTATGACTGTTAAAACTGATGACATCACAAATGGTACAAGGAATGAGGAACTACATAAGTGGTAACGAGAGGTTCAGGTGTGAATGGGTTAATAATCCATACGACAAAACAAAGGAAATCACTATGGTGAAAAGGTTTGGACATCAGATTCTAATTACCACAAAAGTTTCTTCATAAACATATAAATTATCTGTTTTTTGTTATCACGCCTAAATCCACAGTACACCATGAGCTAGCCCTACCCATTCATTAATTAATTACAGATGAACAAAACAAAATACTGCTGAATCTGACCAGAAAAATGAATGCATACCTTGGTAATTCGATTTTGAAGGGCCTTAGCTGATGGTACATCAAGAAAATCATCCGATTCTCCGGCAATGCTCTGTGTTGCACTTCCAGAGCCCACTTGATAGCTGGAAGATAAACATTTACCTTTATCATCTGTCTCAACAAGGAGCTTGTTTAGTGGTGAAATAAATAACCCCTAGTTTCAAGATGTATGACTGGACACCAACTTCAAAAAGCTTTTTACCTTCGTATATGTTCCACATCTAAGCAAAACATATCCCTAAGAATGAAATACAAAAAAAATTCTTTACTGTTAGTAATAATTACTCTCTATGAGTTTCACCCAAATCGTAATGTGATACAGATGTACAGTAGCTAATTCTGAATACAAACTAAATTACCTCTAAGATATATATCTATACCTGAAGTGATCCAATTCTCGTGGAGTAGTTCGATAGACTCGTCCAATAACTGATTTGCAGGACATGCATTGTAGAGGCCTAAATGTGCTACAAAAGAGATTCAAGGTAAATCAATGACATTGTACATGTTACTCCGAAGTGACAATCTTTGGACCTTCAGGAAATATATGTTACACCTGGTCAAAATTAAATTTGGGTTAAAATTTTTTAACCTAGGTTGATTCTCAATTTTTTTTGTTTCCTAGCCCTAATTAGGGCTAGGAAACAAAGAAAATTGTGATTCAACCTACAATCAGTGACAAAGTGAGTTGAAACACTTCGCCCAAAACTGGGCTTTTTAACGTTTTTCGAACTTCAAAAGGAGAAAATATAGCTTTTCCTCCGCTATCCCCTCCAAGCAATGTTGTGCCGATGTTCAAGCTACCTATAGAAAACAACAAACACCCCAACTTTGAATGGAGGGGACAGGGGAGGGGCGTGGATTCTTTTGTTCCCCTTTTTGTCGGCGATTGTAGGTTAAAAATTTTTTAACCTGAATTCTATTTTGACCTGCAACGTATACACCTCAGAATTTTTAGTTTAAGGTGTACTGTCTCATTCTTAAGGATTTTGATTTTCACATCTTTTGAAGCATTATAGCGCAAGTGGCAATTTAAATTTGTTAAAAACCTGATCAAGATTCATTTAAAATTTCACAAATCAAACTTACCTTCCCATATCTGGTCCTTCAGTGGATGTTTCCAGACACTCTTGAGAGCTAACAAGTGATGTTACGGCTATGACAGATAAAAATTTCAAACCCAATGGCTGTTAAACATTTTGCAAAGATTTCTAGAGATAATAGCAAGAATGTAAGTGGGAATTGCATACATTTTCTAGCAATTATGACCCATCCCCTCTCCTCATCTGGACATTTGTCAAGTCTAATTTAGTTCCCTTGGTGGTGCTTTTTTTTTGTCAGGGCTGCTTAGAGGTGAGGAATTTTCCATTGTCCTGCATTGTGGAATCTTCCTTTACTTACTAGAGCCTATTCACCCCCCTCCCCCCCACACTATGGCAGGTATTTTCAACATATCACATTCTACAGGTCAGAATACAGGTCACTGTGCTACAGATAAATAAACAAGACTAAAAGTGTCTCCTAGCTCTAATTCTTATCCAAAATGTTGTTTTTGATCGAGCGGAAATTATTCGGTGACCTGTAAAAGAAACGTCTCCCCTCCCACCCCACCCCACCCAAACCGGAGCTTTAAACATTTTTTCTTCAACAACGTTCTAGAACGAAAGTAAACCCAAGGGGCTCCTTCGGCAATGGGTTTTCTAGATTTAGAATCAATTTCGGAATAAAGTAAGCTAGTATAAAGCGGTAAAAAGAAACCTACATAAGCTTATTTCAATATAAACAAAGTGAGTACATGCAAGTTACATTGCAAGCATGGATCGCTGATGTACACACTTTCGGCACTCACCATTTAAACAAATTACTTCTAGCTCTTGGTCGGACGAAGTAAAAGCAGAGGAATCTCCGATTATGTTGTTACATCCTTTGCATTGGAACACAAATGGGAGACGTTCTTCTTTTCGCGATAAATTTAATGTAAGGTTTGACTGTTCTGGTTCAGTGTGCGAATTTACCGCCATTTTTTAAGAACGTCTGACCACACTATTAGTACCTCATGTATGATGAACATGATATCTCTGGGGCATTTTTCATTTTTACTTACATGATAGAACCTGAAAACTTGGTAAAGAAACGGTGAATTGATCAAATTTACTTTTTAAACGGCATGAATGAAGCATGGAGAGATGAAGTGTTACTTGCATTAAACCACGCATGTAGTCAGGATCCCGGGCTTATTAAAGAGGCGGAGAAAAAACTTAAAGCATGGGAGACTGAAGCTGGATTCTACAGCCTTCTTATGGTAAGGGTCAGCAGTACTGTTACAAGTTACCAATTCCCGGCAATGTAAAATAAGGACAATTACCTTTTTAAGTGAAATGATAGTGAGACAGGGCCCATGTTTTTTGTACTTTAATATCTCAGAGAGCTAGAAGCGTAAGATCGAATTATTTGTAGGTGTGGAATCAAGCATAAAACCAAACATGATACGCAAGTTGTGCAGTTGTCAGTACAAGTTGCATGTAACTCATGGCTTGGGGCTGTGCCACCTGGTGGTCACATATTGCACTTGCTTTTTTGCATCATTTCACAGATTTTATGGAGTAAAAGAGATACTGCTTGCAGGGTAAATCCCCCTCAACTGATAGTAACTGTACATTACTATACAGCCTATCCTGTTACATGGTTGAGTTCTGTATAGAGCTTTTGTGGGTAGATCCTTCACAAAAAACTGGGCAAAAGTTAGTAAATGCTTAATCAACCCCTTGTAACAATATGAATACAGCCTGTATTACATAGTAGATTTGAAGGAGGTTTGACTACAGCATCTCTGTTCCTTGCAGTTTGTTTTTAAAAATGAATCACTTGATGTCAAAGTTCGCTGGATGGCAATTCTGTGCATCAAAAATGGTGTGGATCGCTATTGGAGAAAAACAGCTCCCCAGTAAGTATTTTTTTAAGGAGATGAGTTGTCAATTTGACATACCGTTTATTGATCATGAGATTGAGTATGTTAAATTTTGAGAATTGCTATCATGTTAACTTCTTCAGGGTAAGAGCTAGGATAAATATGGGCCAGTTTCCTAAACGAGTGCCAAAGGTGCAGGTTTCTGGCCATAGGGGGGTCCAGTGGTGGGGCATGCTTCCCCAGGAATTTTTTTTTGATTTGAACTCCATAAAGTTGCCTCTCCTGGGTTTCTGAGTCATTCAGACAGGATATTGGCCAGTTCCATTTTCCCTAGGCTAGATGAAGCCTTGCAAATTGGCAGACTATTTCATCAAGATCAATTTCAATATTGTAGTGGATATGAAGCAAGGCGAGTCTAAACCATTTTCCAGACTTCAGCTTGGAAGTTTTTTTTTTCTTATTGTTATTAAAAATATACTTGTTATGAAAAATCTAACCAATTTCCATAAAACCGAGGAAACCGGTGTGGATCCACGTCTGACCTTGCTTGAAAATCCAAGATCTTGGTTGGGATTAGTTTAATACTCCACTTTGGAAAGAAACACACAAAAACAAAACCTTGAGATCCATCACAAATTTATTCGAGATATTGTGATCATTGAGCCCCTCAGTATTATGTAGGTGACTTTTACCACTCATAAATATGTTTAGTATTGTGATTACGTTATGAGAGTGAGGTCATAGAGTACTAAAGTGATGACGTCATAAAAATGAAATTTCTGAAATTATGGGATTTGTCAGGATATTCTGAAAGAACAATGTTCAAGAGGCCTACTTACCAAACTTGAGCATTTCGGGGCAAATTATCTCTGAGATGTTAGTGGGGTATACTCAGAAAACTCCATACAAACCCTTCTAACTTTTTTTTGGGTTGACCCAAAAAAATTTAGAAGGGTTTGTATTGAGTTTTCTAAGCATAACTGGGCTACGATCTCAGAGACAATTTGCCGCAAAATGATCATTTTTGGCAAGTAGGCCTCTTGGACATTGTTCTTTCAGAATATCTGACAAATCCCATAATTTCAGAAATTTCATTTTTATGACATCACACTTTATTAAGTCTCTATTTCAAGGAAATCTCAGACCTCAGCCTGAAATTTCCCTGGAATGACTGAACAGACAAAGTTAATACTGGTTAGTTATTTATTATAAAGTACGACATTCATTGATTATGGACCTGAGCCTGCAATCAATTAAAACCAACAACTGGTCAGTGGATAACTTAAAAAAAACTTCACATCAGTGAGTTGTACACTTGAGTTTGTGATACAGTCAGGTGACACTGGTCAATGGATACCCTTTCTGACAGCTGTCAATTGACCATAACATGGATGTTCATAAGGATGTCCACTAATGAAGTTAAACACAGATTATATGCCTTGGACACCTAGCTAGTAAAGCCTGGTAATTACAAGAAAACAGCCAATCAGAGCGTGCTTACTATTGTAGCCATATAACTATAAACTGTCGCAAGGTTTTAAATCTCAGTCCACTGATTTTGATTTTTTATCAATCTACTGTAACATTATTTATTTTCAGTGCTATTTCAGAGGAAGAAAAGAGTTATATGAAACAAAATCTAATTTTGTCATTCGATGAACCTGTTAATCAGGTAAATATTTTGCTACAGTAAAGTTTTCTCTTCATTTTTAATTGAAATTTGACTTTGTGTTCATCCTCATATGATTGCACCAGAAAAAGGCGCATTTTACTTGACGTCAAACTGCAAAACACTGGTAGCTTTTAGATCTTCTTTGTGCCGAGTTGGTTTTCACAAAATGGCTTTAGTAGTTTCAATCAGTATCTTTTTTGTGACTAATATATTATTTGTTATTACAAGGTGTCTATTTTATTTTCAGGTAGCAACTCAGGTAGCTGTGCTGATTTCTAAAATAGCACGGATGGAACTCAGAGAATGGCCAGAACTTTTACCAACCCTGTTAAAGGTTTGTTTATATATATATATATGTATGCATGTAGATGGAGTAAACCAGATACATTACTATGTCTTATAGTTAAAACTTTTACAATCCTCTGTTTTCTTATATAAGTTTGTATTTCTTCAAATTGTGCGAAATAATGATAGTGTCAAAGCAGCGTACAAGAGGTGGGGTCAGGATGCTTAAATAAGTCTGCATCAAGAAAGTAACAAGGCTGTGAACAGGTAGCCTGCGAACAGCAGACTCATTTCCAGTCGTCGCTTCTCCTCCCTCTGAAAATAGCCATTTTCGGAGGAAGAGAAGTGACGACTGAAATTGCATCTGCTGTTCGAAGGCTAGTGAACAGGCTGGGTTGATTGTATAATGTCAAGTCTGTTATCTTTGTAAAACTGTTTAATTTTTTATCTGTGATCTTCCACAGGAGGTTCAGAGTGAAGATGCATTGCATCAACAGCGCACATTGTTGGTGTTTAATCATGTGATTAAAATGTTGGCATCCAAGAGGTTAATGAGTGATCAGCGACTGTTTAGACAGGTGCTGTTACCTAGATTAATTGTGTAGAGCAAGGTGCAATGTTGCAGAAAATTTATTCAGCCTTTACTGTTGCCTTTTGAAATAAAGAAAAGAAAATTACCCTCTGTTATCATCCAGTGAGATGCAAATTGTAATTTTCTGCAATCCCAAACCTGGCAATATTTTATTTGCCTATTCAAACTTATATAAGTAATGCACTTTGTCCATTTCCGAATGGAGCAGTTCTAACTGCCAAGGGAACTTACCATAAATTATGGAAAAGAACTGGGTGGCTAGACTACTATTAAAATGCTTGTAAAAGGGGAAAATAAAAGAAATGGAGGAAACGTTTTTGAATTTAATCCATTTATTTTGCAATTTGCAGCTTTACAGATTTAACATGGGTTAACTTGGACGTTTTTGTCTTTACATGGTACAATCAAATTTTTAAAAAAACTCAATTCAAATTAATCAACTGAAAAAAACTTTTTTTCTAGATTACAGCTGATATTTTTGGCTTTATTCTGCAATTATGGCAAAATAGTACATCTAACCTTGTGGAATTGTATCAGATGAAGGTAATTAATGACTATATTGTTTAATAGTAATAATGTAGACAGTGTACATGTATGATCAAATTAACGGATCAAATTAACAGTCTGTAATCAGTAGTGACTAGAACGTCACTGGACCCCTCATGATTATTATACAATGCAATAGTCCTGCTAGAGAAAAAAGTGAAAATCAAAGAGAGCCTGTTATGTGCAAGTAAGAGAGAAGAGAATGGGTACTTTAGCACTTAATAGCAGTAATTAGGGCTAAGTACTGTTTGAACTTAGATGGTCAGCTTTCAAATAATGCAATGAGCAATGCCATCTAAAGTATGTTGAAAGTAACCTATGTCAGCGCATAGTTAGCACTTGATTGTGTCATACATTTTAAGTGCCAGTGACAACCTGAATTATATTGGGGGCATCCACGATTCTGACTAGTCACAACTCATGTAGGATGTTGAGGGGATGTTACCTTATTCTTTTTTTAAGGACATGAGAGTCTTGGCTTCTTTGGAGCTCAGCACCTTAACACTTAAAGGTAAATAATTTAATTGCAGGCCCTGTACACTCACCAGATAGAGTAAAAATGTTATTAATTTTCTGGTATATTTTCATTCTTACGATAACCTGTCTGCAGCTAAATATTTGCTAAATTTGTTCATGTCCATTTATTATCAGATTAAGAAAGTTCCTATTTCCAACCTTTAGGCATATGATCATTAAATGAAATGAACTTTTAACTACGGTACTCCAGGTCTTTTTTATCAAAATTTGGTTTGATTATAACAGTACTTACAGTTATCAAAATGCTGTCACAATTAGCAAGTTCTTTGAAAATTATGGTAATCTATATAATGAAAATTGTCTTGAACAGGATTTGAACCTGCGTGGGTTAACACATCGGCACTAGGAAAGTCAAGGACGCGGGTTCAAATCCCGTTCAAGGCAATTTTTAGAGTTTCACTTGTGTTCATGAATTTTTTTCTTTATTTCACTGGTTTCAGTTCATTTGTGGTATGTATGCACATAAAAGATGCAAGTAGAAAGAAAACAGTGTGTAATTTTTTGCTAAATAAATCAAGAATTAATGAGGCTCTTTCCCAAATACTCATGTAACCAAGGTTCCCAATTAATAATATTTTTGTCCTTTGACCTAAATTGTAGTGTGGCAAAATTTCTCAGCTTCTACCCCCCAAAATTTTCATATATTTCAACATCTGTGATTAATGTTTTTATACCACTATTGTAGGGTTTCTTCAAACATTGTTGTATCGAGCATTGTTCTGTAGCTAAAAACAGAATATGGACTCTTGTTTTCTTCTCTTTCAACCAGATAAAAATTGTTGCATGTTTTTGGTTTTGCAGTTTTAAGGAAGCTGGTAGTTTATGGATTCAAGGAGTTTGATCCTTCATCTCAACCAGTGGTATGATATTTTCAGACACAAACAAAACACAAGAAATTTTACTTCAAAAACTCGTTAATAATCCATAAAGAAAAAAAAAAGAAATGTTATTAATGTTTAATGATTGTCTTTGTATCTGATAAAGACACAACTAAACTTTGCGTTCAATTTTTTTGACCTAAATAACCCTATATCAGAGATTTTGAAGTCATTCAAAAAACTTGCAGTCGTGTATTATCAGGTTTAAAAACTTTCAGCTTCGCCTCGAGTTTTTAATAAACAGTACTTAACATAATTTTATCGGTAATTTCAATGTCATTTTTGTCCACAGTTTCTCCTTCAAGCAATCCTTGATAAAATAAAGATCATTTTACAGTATCGTAAGTGCTTTCATCAGCTGTTGAGTTCAAATAATCTTCTTCCCACCGACCTATTGATAACGCCCATCGTGACATGTAACAATAGCACTCTTCAAATAACCATTTTCGAGTTCCATAAACCCTCACTGTCGGAACGGAGCTAAGTGTTAATCCTTTCATGTCAAGACGAGTTGTACTTAAAAGCGAAAAAACTATTTTTCATAGCGCAGAGTTCGTCATTTCTAGGTTGAATTAGTTGATGTTGGTGGTAAACAATTTCTTGATGTGCTGCCACCCATTTATTATTTATTATTATCAATTTATTTATTTATTTATTAACTATTACTAGGCGTTTTGAATTTCAAGGCAGTAGCGGTTTCAAAACTCTCCTTCTTGTCTTTTGCTGACCAGCAGATATGAAGATTTGAAAGAAAAAGTGGTGCGACAAGTGATTTTTCCAAAGCATAAAAACTTTATTTGAAACTCGGCCTACTTGAACTTAATGTCGTTCTCGTAGTCCAAAAGCCCCTGATGTGTGCAAGCTAAGAACTGACATTCTATCTGTGTATTTTTATGTTTTACAGAATTTCAGCGCACCTGTGGTTAACGCTTGTTTAACAATGGTTGGGAACGTTAAGCCAGAAGGTGGCATCATCCTTTCTCGGGTAGGAGTAAAGCCTGCTTGTTAATTATCGGACTGAGAAGTTATCTTATACAGGTTTTTCCAAATAAATGTGCTTATGGATCTTACTCACTGATATGGCCAGTAAAATGGATCTAGCAGACGTTGTGATCCCCATATATTGTTCCAGCATTGAAGTGGAGATTTATATAAGCAGATTGTAGCCTGTTACCTCAATTCTCTAGCCTTTGCTTAACATAATTGAATCCCTTGTCCGTCTATAATATCACCTCGTCTATTGACGCTTGCAGGTCGTTGTTGTATATACAAACTTTAATGTTTCAGTCGGTAGCCTAGTATTAAAAGTAAAGCTACAATTTGGACCATGTTACCCTCTATAAACTGGCTTTTTTTTCGTTATTGTAGGTTGTTGAAACAATAGTAAAAGTCTCTCCTCAGAGAGGTACTGAACTGTTTGCACCGGTCCTGCTGAAAATATGTCACATGATTCTAGAAGTAGAGGTAATTTTACTATCTGGATCTTACTGCGAGACTCCTTTCAAATGTAACGTGTCTCTGTTGATACGATGTTTAGTTTGTTTGTTTTTTTCGAGTTCTTTTATGAAAGATTCTTCTATCAAAGTATAGAATCGACACAGATGGTGTTAAATGTTAAGTACTGTGTATATAGTTTGTCTTTCCTGATCAGAAGAGACTACGAAAAAGGAATCAAAAATAGATTTATTCCATAGTCTTTATCACTAAACCTTGTTGTCTGTAGCAAACCATTACATTACAAACTCGTGGTCTGAGTAAGACTTGGAAAGTTTGTCCAGTCCCAAATTTTTTATGTTGTCTTGGTATTCCATCTTGGTCCTGGACATCGTGTAGGTATTGTATTTACTTACAGTTCTGTTTGTACGTAGGAATACACTCCTCTTCTGGTCATCTATCTGTCCATTATTGGAGAAATAATCTTGCACAATTATCCTGCTTTTGTTCATATTGTTGAAAATGTGGCACAGCAGCTGGGCAAACAGGTAAGAAAATGGGTGCAAATAATAATATCTGCACAACCTTAAGTAACAAAATACAGGAAACAAGAAACCAAAGGTCTTGAGTCTGTATCGTGGAGAGGATTTTCAGTGACAAGCTGGTGTTAAGTCCCCGTCGTATTTGTAATTGACTATTACAGCTCCTTAATGAAAATTTATAAAGGGCCACACTTTCTTCACCCTTGCCAGACACAGAAGATTATATGAGCAACAGTTTATTTACTACTCTGTTTAGTTACAGTCTAGCCGTCATATAACCTGCGCCGCGGCCGAAATTAAACTCTGGTTAAGTCCGTTTGCGAAACATCCTTGTTCTGGGTCCCCACCTGTGTACCCAGATTTGATTGCGTGCCCTGATTGGCCTGTTAAAAATGCCATTGCCGATTGGTCAATCAAGATGAAAGGGAATTCGTTGAGTCCGTTGGGGGGCCGGAACAGGGATATTAGCGCTGCATCGCAGACGTTACTAACCGAGTTTAAATTACGTCTGCAACGCAGGCTAGCCGTCATAACCTAGTCTCCCACCCCGGCGAGGTGCTAGCTTGCAAGGCGTGTCAAGATATGAATTAATTTACCGATCACCCAGGCATGGCTCACCTATTAATTCACCACTTCAGAAAATACCAAAGTATACCATAGTACTCTTTGTTGGTCGCTCCAAAAATTTTGCATAAGCATTGTCTTTGGGGCCATTTTAACTCTCAAGAGAAAGTAAAGACAATGCTTATGCAAAATTTTGGAGTGACTGGTCAACAAAGAGTACTATGGTATGCTTTGGTATTTTCTGGAGTGGTCAATTCCAGATTATTTGACCTCTTAATGCACACGTTACTTCCTAGGTGACTGATGTTTTAGGTCAGCTCTTGGACGTTTGGTTGGAAAAAGTAAGTACCGATGTAACAGGTTTGAAAACCTGGTTTTACCAGGTGCTTTAAATATAAGGGGTATGACAACTTTGCTGTGTTCTACTCAAGACTAAAATATTGTATAGTATTATTTTCAGCAAGTTTCCCGTGTGACATAAGATTTGGTCCTTGGCGATTAAATGATACTCATACCTGGTATCAAGGCTGGAACTGAGTAGCTTTTTGAATTCCCCTTAGTCATTGCTTTTTTGGGGAACTTGTTAATTTGTATACCACATCCTAAGCTCTAGGTAATCCTATAACTCACGTTTTCATACTCAGATTTACTTAAGTGACTTATGGAAAACATTGTTCGTTGCGTTAACAAGGCTCTAAATTATGGGCGTAAACAATTAACGGCGGTCATGTCAGCTTGATCGCTTAATTGTGACTTGTTTTTTCAGCCCATGAAGTACTTTTTCTCCTTTCACTCTCCTCTCTAGATGGATAGCATGACGCGGCTTGAACGAAGAAAACTAACAGTTCTAGCACTGATCACCTTGTTGCCTCTGAATATCAAGTACGATACAACTGTTTTTACTTAACTTCATAAAGATTATTTGTTAAATTCAAACCACGAGGATCATTGCCAAACCGAACTTACGTTTTTTCAGCGGTATTCTCCATTCCCATATCGTCCCAACTCAACCTTTGTTTGCCCCTCTAACTTTGCTTAAGCATTGCTTTCAATTTCTCTTTCTGAAGAGTTAGAATTACTTAGCTTTCTGTATCTCTTTGAAAATATACTGTCAAACTAGTGAAGAGAAAAGAACCTCTAAAACTTCGTGAGTAGTATTGTAAGGATACAAGTGGCCTTTTTTGGGAATCAGTGAAAGTTGTTTGTTTCGTCAAGTTTTGTAATTGGTTCAATCATATACATTTACGCGGGTGATTCAGCAGACGAGTCAAAACAAGTAACTGGTGACAAACTTTAAATACCATTACTAAAATTAAAACAAGCAAAGCTGCAAAAAGCCAAAACAACATTTATAGGGAAATCCAAATAGGTTTTATAGTAATTTGGATCTAACGTCAGTTGTCATTTATTAATTTTTTGTCCTGACCGAGTTATAATTCCTCCGCTTTTTTATGCTCAAATAGCAATTGTGTCACGGACAAGTTTGCATTGATTGTTGATGCTGCGGTTGATGTTCTACACGAGATCCACAGAGTTGAAGACAATGGTACACATACAGAGTAAGAAATAATCACTAACAAACTATTAAAACTCTGTTAGATTATAATCTTATGTATATTCTCCAGCCTCGTTCCCAGTCGTCCTCGGCGATTTCGGATGCACGTCACCTGTCAAGCTTGGCGGATTGATAAGAATGACCGAGACCAGGCTTTATGAGCCCGCGAGACTGAGCATCCCACCCACCCATACCCTTGTTTTCACTAAAACCGCTGGACGCCACAGCCTGGTTGAGGTCATTGTTATTTTAAGGTCTTCCGGAAAATTCGCCGATGACGCCGTCGCGCTATCGCCCTCGGTTCCAAGCCTCCTCTGCCCACTCGAATAGCGCGAACTGGCCAAGAGACGAGGCTGTATATTCTCTCCATAAGCAAGTTCACCTTGCTGGTGCCAATTTGTAATTTTCCCTCACTTGTTATATCTGAATATTGTAGAGGTTCGAGGGTGGAGCTCTTAACGGTCTTGGTTTGAGCACCGGTAGTCAGACCCATAGCCTTGGATTTCATTATAACTTGTTGGGTATTTTAGTAATGAAGAGGATACCCAACCGTTATCATGAAGTGTCTGGGTTATAACTATCCCTGAACTTCAAAGACGTTTGAAAATTGTAATCCCGATTTTATTCTTAGCGGCTCAGCCTTGTTGATTTTGCTTTTGTTTACATAATCAACTATTCCACTTTTCTGCTTTTTGAAACACTCCATACAGCTATATAAGCAAACACCATTTGGCAACTTGATCACACCCTCTTCTAACAGGACACTTTATTATAGTCTTAATTGAAGGATATCTGATTGTGTACATAATTACCCTTCATGTGGAGTGTGGTTCTGTCTCATTTAACAGTTGTTTATTGCTCCTTGGCGGTAGCAGTGATGATGAAGAACATACTGGCCAGGAAACTGAAGAGCATAAAAGGAAACGACAGGTAACATACAACTTAATTAGTGAACTAGCGCGAACGGTTGCTACTCAATAAGGTCAACGTTTGTTGATCGATAAGCAACATAACGAAGCTACAGTATCCGTAGTTATTTGCGCGGCAGGTCTTCCATACTACAGGGCTGTAAAAGTGAGCCCCGGCTACTTTGGTAGAAAAACGTTACGAGAAAATGAGTGAGTGAATGATTGCAACGATAGATGCCACGAGAAGTATTATGATATCCCTCAGTGGTAATAGGCTGATTTAGCAACAGGACGAGAACGTCATTTGACGACGGGAAAGCGCGCGGAAGGACTTAACTTGACTTCTGGCGCCCAATTTGCCTCTCTGCCATTGGTCAAACCAGTTGTTTGATTTGCGCGTGCCGTCATCAACTGACGTTCCCGTTCTGTTGCTACGGGAACCAGGATACGGAAGAGACCCAATAAACTGATTTTTTGTTGTTTTGTTGTTTTTATTTTTCAGCTGTGTTTGTCAGACCCTATCCATTGCTGTCCGTTGTGGAAATTTGTCCGAGACAAGTTAAACGAGTGCCACTCGATTTACGGACATGAAACTTTTCAACATCTTATGGAATACTTGGACTCAGCTGTGGCCGCTCAGCTTGGTTCATTCATCAACCGCTAATACACCATTTGTGTCATCCTTAGAAAGAATTAGGAACCCCGTTCCATACCGGCCACGTTTTAAAAGACACTCTACGCCCGGGTCGAGTCTCTCATTGAAAACGGATTGTTGCTTAGCAACACAAATCGTCATGGATACAAACTGACGGGACACTTGCTTCTTTAATTGGTGCTAATTTTGAATTTGATTCAAAGACTCTAAGTAATCCTCAGATTCATTTGCCGTTTAGTCAGAACTCAATTAGCCAGTCAATAGACCCTGTATAAGATCCTATTCAAGCGTGAATTTGTAAGGTTCTTTTTCAAGTGCGTATTAAAAAAATTATACTACTACTGGGAGGAACAAGTTTATCATTCATTTTCTCCAAATTAGTCATATTATCTTAAAGTTAAGGAGCAAAAATAGGTTCCTTATAAATTCTTAAATCTTTCTTACAGAAATTTCATTAAGCTCGTGCTTAAAAGTACCAAACGCAAGCATCGGTATTTTGGAAGCCTGCCTCTGTCACGATCACAAATAGAAGCGACAGAATTTAGCAATACGGGGGGTGACAACTCTAACAAAGGCTGTTTGGGCAGTCCTATGAATAACTTTATGTCCTCCCGCAAATTTTGTCGACCCTCCCGAATTTTTCGGTGGCATTCCCCATAAATGTTTAACTTCCCAAAACTGTTTTAACAATTAACATTAAAATTTTGATAAGAGATTTTTTGCAACTTCTTGTTAATTATGTAACCTGTTAATTATCTAACCCTGGTTACTTTTTCGTTTAGAGGGTATCATATGAACTCAGAAAGACTGTCAAACTTTTTAAGTATATAAAATCGTGTTTTTTGTTTTTCAATCACCGATGAATCAGGCGAGCAGTGAAGGGGCCAACCACTAGGGGGGTCTGGGGGCATGCTCCCCCAGAAAATTTTGAAATCTTGGTGCTCTGAAACGCCATTTCTAGTGTTCTGAGAGGACAAATTCTGTCCAAAATGTTCTCTAAATCAATTGTCCTTTTTATGCTTATTTTTACTGGCGTGACTTTGCGTAGAAGTAGTCAATTTTATTTCATACAAGTTGTGCGGTTTTTGAAATTGCTCTGGATATCACTTTCAGCTAAGTATATTCTGTGTGGTGTCATTGTATGAGTATCATAAGCATTCATTTGAAAATTTCAGAACAACTGTCGAAATCTGAAATTTTCCTATCCCGAACGCATATTGATCGGGAATTGGGATTTTCGAGCAAAATAGGAAGGACCCCGACGAGATCAGGATGATTAAAGAGCCTTCACAGACATACTACTTTTTATGGCCTCATTTGAGTTTAACAAGGTTAAACGAGTTTCGTTTTTTTTCTTACATACTTCTTACGTACGTCTTTCAAGTTTTTCAGTATGCAATCAGTGGAATGTGCTATTAAGACTCATTAACGTGCAGCGTAAAAATACCCCTGAACTAATGAATGATGGGATCTGGTGTGAATTGATAGTATTTGCCTTGCACCGGTACGGTTCTTTTGTCAATCCGCTGGGGATTGCACGTGGTAAATCGCACTCGAGCTTCATGCTATTTTAGTTGGAAACGTTGCTTATTGGTCTTTTCATATCATGGGGAATTCAGCCATTTTCAAGTGTCAAAATATATACTGTAATAGTATCCATATTGCTTGATAACATGTTATATCAAATCTTTGCTCAATGTCCCGAAAATATCTCATATTTCCCGAAAAATTTACCGGGTTTCCCGATTCCCGGCAAAATCTCCAAATTCCCGGAATAAATTTGTTTTTCTCCCGAAACAGCCCTTGTTAGAGCTGTCACCCCCCGTAGCAATAATGTTTATGAAGAATAAACAGTTTAAAGACCGTGAACTAGAAACCTTCTTTTCTATCCAGCACATCATCAAACAGTATATCATATCTCGGCTTGTTTAAAAGAAAAACAAACTTGGAAAATAATGTCGAATTTTGGACCAAAATCGTGGGTTAAGCCCTTTGAGAAAATGCAAATTTTTCGACCATATTAAAATGACTTTTTTTATAGTCTAGAAAATTTTGTTTTCTATCCAGAACATCATCAAACAATTTATCTTTGCCTGTTTTATAGCCTGCGTGGTAGGCTACCTGTTTTAAAGAAAAACAAACTTGGGAGAAATGTCGAATTTTTTACCAAAATCAAGGGTTAACCCAAATGGCTCTAGAGGCAAAGAGAAAGTAACAAACAAAACAAAAACACAAGGCAAGTCATTTTTATTTCTAGTTTTGTCAAAAAATGGAATTTAGGACGTATTTTGTTTATTTTCATACATTCTCTTATAAATTCAAAGTCCAACGAACTCCCACAGAGTTTGGGCTACCTGTGGCCCCTTCGGTGTCGTTTTGGCTTGGAGTTTGGAAAACAAACTGCCGCTTGTCGCTGGTTGGACTTATCAAGCGGAGGATTTTTCGCCTCTCGCATCGGGCATCCCAAACTGGACTGTGAAGCCTTGTCCTTTCTCTCACAGTAGAAACTCGGGGTTAAAGGAAATCGCTTAAATCGCAATGGATCGGGAAAATAACCACACAACAAGAAAAAACAAGCAAAGTAAATACGGTAAGCTGTATTTTATTGAACATTTTAGCGAGTATTTATCTACTTAAATCTTTTACCTGAATTTCGATACAAATCCTTTTATATTCACAGCCATTTTAAATTATACAATATGAAACTACATGTATTAATGATTAAACTCACACACCGTCTGAGTTTGGGCCACCTGTGATTTATTTTAATTGACCAATTTATTATCTATTACATCATTACTATCTTCAATCAGCAGTCGAAGTGTCGCGCGCTTCAAGATTTGCGTTCAAAGTTTAAAACGAAAACTGACCGGAGGATGAGAAAATTGATCGTCGCGTGTGTCACTATTGGGGTGGCGGTTGGCGCGGGAGTTTGGATTTACAAGAGGTGGAAACAGGACAATGAGAAAGGCAGCTTTGAGGATGAGGTAAGACTGCTTAACAGAATGAACAAAAACAGACAAACAAAGAATAGCATATCCATTCTGCTGGCACGCACTCTCGCAATGAGGAAATAAAAGACGACATTCAAAAAACGTTAAAATCAAACTAAGAAACTATACAGGAAAAAAATCATTTATGATTTATTTATCATCGACATGTATCATTAAAACGTAGAATCCATACACTGCACACTTACAATTAAGCACACTTGTGCAAGAGAATGTCAGAGAAAGGGCAACACCAAAATTGGTCGTACTTACTGAGTATCAAAATTAAAATAATCGCTTTTAAAAGCCCACTCCACCCCTAATTTGTTACGGATAGCTACTATTGTCTTTCGGAGATGATCAACCAGCGAAAACACGAAAGTCACTTTGTTATTAGGTGTAAAAAAAACATTTAATCTAAAAAATACTGACTTTTTTGTTCTGCTTTTTTTAATTTAGCCTGGACTACAGATGATCTACTGAAACACAAGAGAGACAAGCTAAAATTTGGAATAAAAGGAAGACCAGAAGTATAACAATATAAATTACAAACAAATCGACAAAACAATGAAAAACAAAAACAAAAACATTAAAATAAAAAAAACAACAAATAAAGAAAACGTTATAAGCAGAGAAAAAAAGACAATGTACAAGAAAAAAGAAAAGAAGAAATATCATTATTAAAAGATAATGTCAAATAGGTGTCATGAATGCAAAACAAAGAGAGCATGTCTCATGTAAATATGAAATATGATTTATTGTTCATCATTTTGATCATTAATGTTATTAGAAACAAATACAGCAGTAGTAATAAATTGAAAATCAACGACAAGAGATAGTTGTTTGAGTGTTTCTGTCCCCAGTATCTACAGGGCGGCTACGAACAGCCTATCTTCATTTCCTCTGTTCAGTATCCAAATATTAGCTCAATGAAGCAATTTTATTCCTTGGAATGTTCTCCCTGAGAAATAATGAGGACAAAATTAACGAGGCACCTGTACGTGACAATGGAACGATCTTCCTGTTAACGTAATCTAAAGCAACACCTTCTCATTCATAAGATAAGCAAGGCCAGACAACAACGTGTACATTTGATACAGTTGTCCAAACATAATTATTTTGTGAGGTGAGTGAAGAGGATAAAAGGGAAAGGGGTAATTGAAACCAAGGAGACACAAACAACTTCTCATAAATTTTGCTGCAAACAGCAGAAGGGGTCATGCAGCAGCAGCAGCAGCAGCAGCAGATCAATTTAGATTTCCGGGAAAATGGCCCCCTGCCCCTCTCCTAACTCAACGTTAAAACTTACCTGTCACTTAGGGTAAAAGTTTGGCTTAAGGGAGGGGGAGGGGTGCAGTTTCCCAGAAACCTAATGCACCCCACCCCCCTACACACACACCTGCCCCACCCTTCTTGAACAGGATACCACTTGATGAGGAAACATAACAACATGGTCTCCAAGGCTGAGTTGATCAAAGCCTAGGATTAACTTTAGCTAGAACAATGCATTGCCATGGTAGCTAAATCTGGATTTGTTTTTATCATCCTTTAAACAACCAGACCTAGATTTAAGGTCTGAGGCATTAATCCCTGGTCAAAACACTACATCCTGCCATAACATGCTTGACTGGGTTTTTAAATTACACTGACTGTGTATTAAAGTAACTGGCTTACTTTATCTTTGTGTCAAGTTTACTTCCCGACAATTGTACAACTGCAATTATTTAGAACTTACAAATAGCATGCAAGCTTTACAATGCTGTCTTTTTAGTTAACTCTATCAACTGCAAGTTAAAGGGTCTCTAGTTTAGCTAAATGCTTTTTGGGGCTGACAGCCCAAGAGAAAAAATTAAGACATCTATGGGTATTATTATTTAGTTTTGCTTTCTTTACAAAGTGGTTTTAAAAGTAGAATGTTTAGTGGGGTCTAATTAAAAATTTTCTACAGTTCCAAGAAAATAATTATTTAAAAAAACACACACAAGATGAAAGGACATTAGCAGCAACTTTAAGAGAATACTAGGCAGAAGGGAAGAAAGAGCATTACATGCAGAACAGACCTTGTTTCAATCCCTTTTAACACAACAGAAATCTTAAAGTACGGAAAAGAAAGAAGTGTAACCATTAGGCAATTTCATAACCAGACATTCATAAATGTCTGTAGTGAGTAATAAATTGTTTAAAGAATAAGTTCAACAAACACTTCCAAAGACAAAAAAAATATTAAGAGTTAAAAGACAGTAGCAGACCTGAAGAGTGAGTTGATCATGAGTTGCCTGCCAGTGTTGTAAAAGCTCTTCTTGGTTAGTCCAAGCTTGCATGCAGATTGGACAGATGAAACCCTGATGGTATAAGCACCTTTAGTTGGTTAGCACGCAGCTTGCAAAATTCATCATTACTTTTCACGGTGGTGTTTGCTTGCAAACAGCACACATTATGTGTCCAAATATCTCTTGAAATGGTCTAAAATCAGCCTGCTGCTTTACAGACTATTGGTTTCTCTTTAAGTTGGGGTTGCATGAGCAAATAACCTCAAACAAAATCTGACTGGTCAAATTTCAACTCAGGGCCAGCAGTACAGGACCTTATGAAAACAAGCAAACAATAATCATTGTGCTTTTAGTTTACTTAGATCAAGTAGTACTGAAATCACTAATAGAGAGGAGAAGTGCGATGTCAGGTTACATTGGTAGCAAGATTTCAGAATCTCAACAATCTTCTGTGAAAGAGACGGTCATTTGCATTTGCAAACAACAAAAGAAAAATATGGGCTTCCATTTTGTTCCTGAGTGGAATCATGCTCAGAAAAGTCACACATGTCAATTTTTTTCGTTGAGATACAGAAATTTTGCTACTATGGCAACATGAAGAAACAACTTCTCCTCTCTATCATTATGGCCGCAGCAGTCTGATCTTCAACCATTTCCTTTTTATCATTAGGTGCATGTTCAACATACAGGAGACAGTTGAGTAAAGGGAACCAATTCAAGCTTTCCAAAGCTGACTTCCACATTGGACAACTTGTGCTGGTTAATAAAAAGACAAATCATTGCAAGGCTTCTTGTAAGATAATGTATGTTTTAAGGACACTACTGAATGGATTTTAAAGAACTAAATATTATCAATTTGCTTTGGAAAATTTATACTTTATTTTGTCTTGGTAAAGAAGTCCATCTTAGAGAGTCTGCTAAGCTTTAGCAAAAGAAGAGTTGCACATACCCCAGGGGATTTATATTTATTTAATAGTTTTTGGACTAAAGAAATTTTGCATGGCCTTGATTAACACGTTTAATTTGTTAAATTAACCGGTAATGATTATTTTGTAAATGACTATTCTAAAATTAATGTAGAATGAGATGGTAATTTTATGTGCAAAATAATTTAGTTTAACAAGTACAATTTTGAAGCTTACTAAATACAAAGTGATTGTTTCAGAAACAGCTTTTAAATCAACATTATATTTACAGTATTTACTTTAACCAGTTTTCAATAAGAGAAGTCCAACAATGAAAATTGCAAAATATGAAATAAAAGTAGATATCATTCCTAGTCCAGAAACATCATGATAAATGACACTTGCCCATCACTTCTCTTCTTAACATGCAAGAACTATTTCATGCAAGTCCCTTAAAGTTAAAACCATTACAGTACTGGGTTAATAAAGTCAATTGCTCAAAACAGGAAAAAAGAATGAAGAAATAAAATTGTGCACTGATGCAGCATACATAGCTTTTCCTTCCCACCTCAACAGCTTCTAAAACTTCAGGCTCCTCATCAGTGCCAGCTTCTGCTGCAGCCATTGGTCTCTCTGTAGGTTTATCTTTCCTGTTTGTAGGTAGATTGTAAACAGATCACTGCTTATTTAGGTCGCCAATATAAGACATGTACATGTACAGTTATTTTTATTTCTCTCTACAGTTTACCACACATAGGAGCAATATGTTCAAAATTTCTTCACCGTCTTTCAAGACTTAATTCTTATTAATCACAAATCAACCGCACAAAAAAATGATATCAGTGAAGGCTGTGCTCTTGCAGATACTGGTGGTAAATAGTGAGTTACTTCTGCTGTGAGGTTATTACAAAATCAGACTTTGTTTGTTCCCAAAACATAACTAGTATTAGCACCCAGGGATTTCATAGACACTGTGGCTTTTTAAAAGGGCTTTTGGGCTAACTGTAACAGAAGAGCCTTGACTATCATGCAACTTGTCAGGTTCTAAGACAGCAAGAATATTATCATCTTTTTCATTTTACAGTATCAGGATGCATCAACATACATTCTCTGCACACAACAGGTACATTAAATGAATATACCTAATTTTATCCAGTAATGTCCTTTTAAGCTTCTAGGACCATTTTTTCTGAACATCTCATCATACTTTGTCACTGCACGATAATTTGGACTAGTTAGACAAACTGTAAGTTGCCTTCATGAAGTCATACCTTTCCAATTTTCTTCTATCTAGGTTTTTCTTTGAAGCAATTGCACTCTTAAGGCACTCCTTAAAAAAAGATGAAGATACATACAAAATTAGTAACAAAAGGATCCACTCAATAGTGAGGCTTAACCAGCAGTTTATGGTATATAAATAAGGTTTTAAAGTTCTTAGCTGTGACTTGAGTCATTTAAACGGACATGAAATTAGATGTAAAAATACTCTCTGCAGAAGTTACCTGTATAATAGTGAAGTGAGAAATATTCTGCATGGACTGAACAGTTCTATGAGGCAATTAAAATTACAATTAATTTCTTAAGATCTGCAACATTTACAATTTACTCTTTTTTTCTTTTAATTTAATGTTTACTCAATTAGACCCTACATAATTATTTGCTAATAAAGTAATCTTCCTTGTGAAAAATTAATGTGAGACTGATTCAAAGATTCAACCTGTCAAATTTTAAACAAGTATGACGAGAAAGAAAGTATGAGAAATATATAAAATGAAAACTAAGAGAACCGCAAACTTTTTCTAGTGAAATATTTTTGTTAAATATTGTTGGACGTAAGTACCAGAAATGGACTGTACTCCAAGGTTTTATCTACATAACCGTATCTTCTGTTGCTTATGATGGTGGAAACAAATGGCCCACAGTTTAAAGGGAAAATGGTTACAACATACTTTAGTGAATATTCAACATCATAAGATACTCCTTGCACTTTTTTATGAAGGCTCTGCATTTCAGTCTAAGAATAGAAAAGTAATCTTTTATTAACACTAAATCATGTGCATTATACACTATTAATCGGTTCAATAATATAAGAATTGGCTTAACTACAGAATACAGGGCAAATTTTCTAGGTATATTCGTTGGGGTGGCTCGGTGGCTCGGTAGTCCCGACTAACGAGCCACCAAGCCGTCGAGCCACTAAACTATGTAACCTCGACTGAAGAGCCACCGAGCCGCTGAGCCACTAAAATATATACCTATAATCTGCTATAATACATAGTAAAGTATATGCCTTCTATGTCTGTCTTAAACTTATATGTCTTATATCTTTCTCGTTCTTTAAACACTTATCGTGACTGGCGAGCCACCGAGCCACTTCTGTTTAAGACCTGAAAATATGGCCCTGTATTCTGTAGTTGCTCCTAAGAATTAATAATAACTAGACAAGACGAAATGTTTTATGGCGTTTGGGACTCTGATACCATTCTGTTCATAGCAGGCCAGTCTAGCATGTGGACACACACACGTCTTCCAACATATTTACCTTCTTGTCAACAAGTTGAGGAAGCGATCGCCTGACATGTTCTTGCACACGATAAAGACCAACTGAAGGCTCATTCAACATTGTATGAATGTTTTCGAGGAATTTTTCTGTAACTAAGTCACACAATAATGTATTTAAATTAGTTGGAGAAATGCATTTTGAATAAGTATAAAACACCCTTTCATAGCTACCAAAATAAACAATATACCGATTACATGGTCAAGCAAAAAATACAATATACTGTACTTCTCGGCTCGAAATTTGAGACTCTATCCTCGATTATTGAAACTCAAGACTCAATCCTTTAGACGCAAGACTTGATCCTCAAAAGTTTTGAGAATCAAGTCTCGAGGATCGAGACGCGAGTGACTGTGAACTTACTTTTGAGCGGGACTGTAATTTTGTTTCACAAATACAGACTTGAGAAGATGCAACATCAAAGCGAGTTATGTATACTAAAATACTATTACTTTACAGAGTTAATCTTACCTCGTCTTAATTTGTAGTCAGTCTCTTGATTGCTGAACTCCAAACCACCTATGTCTTAATAAAAAAATTGGAAAAATACTTGATTTGCTGCAAAGTAACCTCAGGTATTGGGAAAAATCCATGCCAAATTAGAATTTGAGTAATGCTAATTAAAACAGTAATACCTTATGCAGGCCTCATTTAGAGTATCGACTACAAAGAATAATAGCATAGCAGAGAGCCCATCTCAATGCAGCTAGTTGGCTAGCTGAAGCATTCGTGTTCCCCTGTTTTATAATACAATAAAAAGGTTCTCACCTTGTTTGCCTCCATAGATCATTTGACTGTCTAGCATAGCTTTAGCGGTGTACAGCTCAGTTATCCCAGCCATCAAAGTACGCCTTTGTTAAAAATTTTAGCAATAATTTCACTAATACCTGCTGTCTACTGTCTACCCATTGTCCGCCATTTTGGAACCCTTCCCTTGGCTGTTTGCACTTATCGTTCCCAGTCTCTCTCTTGAAATATTTTCGTGTCATATGGGGTTCGTCACGCGTTCCTACCCCACGAGGGAGAGGAATAATTGCGTGACGAACCCGTAAGAACGTCTGCGTGGAAGGCTAATGCCAAGTCGCCCTTACGCCCTTGAGGGATCTACTCAAATGTAGCGCAATCTAAATATGAATGTCAATCGAATGAACCAAGAGACAGTTTTAGAGGATTGTGATATTAAACTATATTTTATCTTACAGGGCCGAGCAAAACCTTTTCTCTCCTGGTTCAATGACGGGGTGACTTGTCACTGAAAAATCTGAGGACAAAACAATCAAATGAGAATCACTTCGGCATAATTTTTAGAACGATCTTGGTCTGTTGCACGCGTGCAGCCAAATTCATTGTGTAATAAGAATTCTTCTCGAACTAAATTGTCGTTTTTAACTTTTTCATACATAAATCTAAAGACAAAGATTAATAAAACCATAAGAAACAACAAGAACGTTCTGTAAAAGTTGCTTTATTTATGTTCAAATACGTTTTACACACCGTTGAATACTGACATGATTAGTACCGTGTGCCTTCACATCATTTAGAGAACGTTACAATTCAAAGGCTAAATATAGCTATAGGCGGATAATGAAAATAACACGGAAAGCTTGTAAAAAATATATAAAAAATCAATCAACCAAAAATGTTTCTCTTGAATACAAAAATGAAAAAACAAAAACAAAATTTTAATTTGCTCATGCAAAAAAATAATAATTCAACTAGTTCAGTTTCCAGTACCTTGAGTTTTCATTTTGATGATAGGTTTCATTATTTATGAAGAAAACACACTCCTTATTTATTTCAGAGAAAGGATCCATTTTATCAAAAATTTATTCAATATTTGTATCATCCTGTAAAAAAGTATCCCTTCTAGTTCTGTATGTGCACGAAACCTCTAACTCTCCATCTCTCATGGCAAAAGTGACTTCTAAATTATCACAACTAGCGGTACACTTATTTACTATGCAGAAAAATTAAGTGCAAGCAGGCGTAAAAGAGTTCAAAGCTATGTAACCCGTGGAGCATTACAGCCTTGTTGTACTTTATGTAGCTGTGTGGTGTCTCTTATGACGCCTGCTGACTGTCCATCAATTTTCAGGCTCTGTACACAACCTGTGAGTCCTTTATGTGACAAGCCACTATCTGTCTCGAACCCAAATCCGTCTAAAAACACAACATTAACAACATCAATCTTCATCAAAATAGGGCCCGTGAATGGGGGACGAATTTATCCCTGAGTGACGACACCATCAATCTTTTGTCCGTTACAACATCCGTGTGTTCCGAACAATAGGCGCGTTGCAGCCATTCACCTGGTACAAAACCGCCACGCTGGAGAGCAAAAGTCGCACAGGGACAAGACAAACAAAAGACATACATAATTTGAAATGGTAATTTTCTTTGTTTGCCTTCTCCCAGAGCGACTTTTTCTCTCCAGCACGGCGGTTTTGTACCACGTGAATGGCTAGTTGCAGAGGGCCTATTTGTGACATCAAATACCATTGTTCCGGCCAAGGACCAAAAGGAGACATTTCTCAGCGCCAAATACGAATAATGCGATCCAAAGTATATGGGAAGAAAACCATTCTGACCGGTAAGAAACATATTTGGACTAATTACCCTTTTATAATATATATAAAGAAATTAACTTGATCAAATTTCATCCCCAAAACAGTTCCATCTTACAATTTGACATGACACAGACACAGTCTCACTCGTCACCTAAAAATGGCTAATAAAGATAGAGAGAAGTGTGACGTCACGTTACCATGGTAGCAGAATTCCTGGATCTCAAAAATCTTTCTTGACAGAGACGGCCATTTGCATTGCCGAACGATGGAAGAAAAGTATGGGCCACCGTCTGTGCAATCATGCGCAGGAAAGTCATACATGTCTATTTCTTCGTTTTTCTGCCATAAGTGAATGACCAAAGCTTGTTGCTACCACGGATTTTGCTACCATGGTAACGTGACGTAAGGACTTCTCCTGTCTATTGCGGCAACGGATTGGTTCTTTTGTATTTCTATTGTATATTTATTATTAGCCAATCACAATGTTTCACTATATTTCCTCGTTTTTGCACCCCGTTAACTAAAAACTGCATCGCTCTCAGCCAATCAGATTCGAGAAATTTTCTGCTGTTTATTATTACGAGTGTAACAAGATAGGCTTGTTAAAGTTACCTGGTACGCCACCAATGTAGAAGTTGGCAGGTTGGAGAGAAAATCCAGATGGTACAGAACCAGTTACAGCTTGATGATCATCCACTTGCAATTCAACATTACTGCCAGTCCTTCTTATCACTATTTTGTGAAATTTGTTATCACAAAGATGGAATGAAGCATTATACTGTCCATCAGATGGGATAGAAGGGTCGGTCCACTTGATCACTTCCGGTGTACCCTTACCATTAAAAATTAGAACAACCTGAAACAAACAGAAGACGATGGTAAGACAAACGCGCCAGTCTTTTGAATGATCACTTGGAAAAGGGGTTCAAGGATTTAATCTATTTTCACTTCGGCTCACACACTTACCTGTCCCTCTAACTGCTCCAAGGTAACGGACCCATTCCCCGTTTTGTTGGTAATGGACACGAGGAGCCCGGAACGAGTTGTGGCGCGGAAGGTGATTTCTATTTCTGTCCCATTAGGAAGCGAGTAGTCCGAATCTTAAAATGAAAACAAAAAACACTTTGTTAACAGTCTTGTTAAAACAGGAAAAACAATTTATTTCGCCAAAGAAGTTAAAGTGGAAAAAGCTGGACTGCTTAACGCAATTTGCCAGTAGATTGCTGACATACGGGTTGTGGTCTCCATATGGAAACTATTGGTTTAAAAAGCAGTTTCCAAAAACGAATGAACTAACCAAACGGAACGAAAGGGGATCAAACGCGTACGGCCCTTGGTAGATTTAAACACAACACAGAGCAGAGCAAACGGACTGTGAGTTATATAGCAGCTTATCTCTTTTTACGGTCCAAGATAAATAGTTAATCGTTTAACTAATGGCAAATGAAACAGAGCTCCAGCTGATAGGAAAAACTAGATGTTCAAGCGCTGTTTTCTTACCATAAATAATGTAGCCGTCACCATTGAAACCAGCTTGTGATTGTATTTCACTGTAACACTGTTTATAGGTGTAACTAGAATTAGCATCTTCTCTGTCAGTGCTAAAAAAATGAAGCAGAAAGAACTTTAACACTCAACATACAATTTCGCACAGTAAAACAAAACGCCATTACCAAAAACTACTATGCGACCTCAAGAGAAAATGTTACAGTGAAAATGAGGGCACTCGAACAGTGAACCCCCGCTTTTATGCATCTTCAAATGTAGAAAGATGACCCATGATAGCTGTCGTGAAATGCCGTTAAAATCACTATTTCTAAACATTATTTCAGACGTCTATGCCCGCTTTAACACTTTAACCCGTTCCCAGAGTGACTAACATCTATTTACTCCTTATAATACCCTTACACCATCAAGAGAAAAGGTTACGACAAGAAATAAAAATGGTCACCAAAAAGAGAAAATACTTTGATCTTTTATCAAATTCTCTCAACTAATTCTATACGGAAATGTATGGAGATCAGTCTGGAGAAATAAGGGGTTTACAAGTTATAAGTTGGTTTTATTATCTCTTTACCGCGGATTGAAGATCTTGGTTTCAGACATGGCGTTCTGAATGGAGAGAGGTCCAAGGCAACCAATAAAACCAACTCCCTTAGACTGTCGGCAAAAAAAACGACAATTCAGATCAGATAAATTTAACTGAGCAGTAAGTGCGTAAACAAATGCGCCCGCGGACTATCATTATAGCCAGATCGAACATCAGTGACTTTCAGTGTTGTAACATGCCATATCCAAATTAGTTTTGCTTTGGTCTACCGTCTTGGTCTGACAATGGACGAAGACACAATGTTTGCTGTAAAACATTAAACATGTATAGACGATTTTCAATCGGCTGTAAAATACATAATCACGGCAAAGACTATCATCTTTGACAAAATCGTGGCTGACCATGCCCCCCCCCCGATAGGTAGGTCTTCAATTTTTCTTCGAACGACTACAATCCCCAAGAGAAATAAAAAACAAAGGTTATGCAATTTTTTTTTGGAGGGGGGAGGAATGGGAGAAAGCAAGGTGTATAATGGGAGATGGGTGAATGGTGAATAATTTCGATGCTTAAAGCTTACCTCTAATACTGACATATTTATATGTGCGGGTACTCCCCCATAAAAGAAAGGACTGTTGATGACCAGGGCAGCTGTTCCATGGCCAACCCTGTTATTCTTGTAGTCGTTTGTGTTTGACACCAAAACAGCACCAAACTGAGTAATTCTCAACAATCGAACCTGTTGCAAAGACCAAAGAAGAATGCTTCGTCAATTTAACCAGCGCTATGGTGCATTTTAGATTGCTACACAAGGCACTGAATTACAGGAATTATTCTTGAAGGCCTTATCTTTTCCATACACAAAGTGAAGAAGATAGCAGTAGTGTTCAACAAGACAAATCACAACTTACAAGTTTTTGATTCGTTTAGTTTTATTTATTTCAATAGAACAATGTGGTTTTTTACTAATATTATTTCAAACTGTTAACGAAGTAGCCGAAGCTAGAGGCGAGGAAAGACATTTGATTTAACGACGTCACAAGGTCAAGTAACAAACCAGAGACGATCAAGGTAAAATAACATCTCCTTGGTCCTTAGTCACGTGACTAAAACCCGCAATCCGAATGGTTATCGCCTTTAGTAACCCTATTTCTACCACTGGCAACCCAAAGTGACAAAACCTTGCCCGCTGACAAATCCCCGACAGAGCATTCAAACAACATCTTCAAGTGTTAATTCTCGTCTGACATGAGATATACGGCACTCGGGTTCCGTGTTGATATTGTAAAATACGTTATAAGTTAACGGGGTCAATAGAGCCTTCCATATCATGTCACGTCGGCCATAATGTTGCCCCAAAACATTAAAACGTCGACCATGTTTGTGTCTTAAATTAGACCTGTAGGAGTCAAATTAAACGCTTTCTTTTGTCGCCATAAATTTGCATGGCTGCTCTATTTATTGAACGATTTTAAAAAAGAAATTCCCCTACCGTATATTCAATTCCACCATGGGAGTAGTTACTGAATCTGCTTGCAACTCTAACTTCCCCGATGCCAGCATTTTGTTTAAAGACAAGTTGTCCATTGACAAGCTCCAAGCTAATGTAATGACTGGGATTCATGACGTCATCAGCTGCATACAACAGAACTCCATTCGGAACAAGAGACCGGAACGTAACAGAAATCACAAACCTGAACACCAAACAAGACATTTATTAGTATTACAGTACTAGCCTATTGATGGTTATTCCAGTTGACTTTATTTTCCTGAAATAATAAGTCTTTCAATCAGTGATCACAACATGCTGCGGCGGCATGTCAATAACAAACAAGAGAAATCTTGTAGATTGAGCATGAAGTACTGAATAGGACTGCTGTTGACAGTGGTCATCTTAGACTCTGAAGATGACAACCGCACAGGCTGTCGAAACGTCAGTCACTATCGATAACAGAACTATTAATGTACTTCGCTCAACATACTTAAGAGAAATCTTGTTCATCAGAAATTCATAGAGTGCCAATAGAGCTTAAACGATAATGTGTAGCAGACAACCTCGTCAACAAATCTAACTAAGGGCAAAAGCTTTATGGAGAAGGTTACGTACCAGAAGGATGTTTTTAGGGAAAAATTTTCAGCCCTGAGAGTACCATAAAAAGTAAATTTTGCGAGAGCAAAAAGAGTTGTACATACAACGATCAAAAGTGCTTACCGTTCTCTAGTGTAGTTTAACACTTCTTGACTAGAAGAAAAGGCGATATATTCAGAGCCCTCTAATCGCGCATGCTCCTCTCCTAATCCAACCCGCAGTGGTGGGTTCTGTGCACCGCAGGTAGGAGGTGGTAACGTGGGGGGAGGGGTGGTGGGTTCAGCGGTGGGTACTACAACAAGTTCAGGCGGCACTCCAGCTAGTGATACATACTGGCTTCGTCCAGAGAAGATGTTTATTGGGCTGAAAACCAAAACACATCCCTTAGTATACTACACACAGAAAACCGTAACGATGCACTGAATTTTGTCGCGCACCCTGTCTTCTTCTAGCAGTATTACTTCCAAGCGCCTGCCACGCAGGCTATAAATTTTCAAGAAAGAAAAATTGGGTCCTTACTGTCATCGTTAAAAAAAGTTTTCTATCATGATTAAATTTAGCTAGTAATATATGAACTCTCTCACTTGAAGTATGTAATACTGCATTGAAATTTCCAGATGTAAAACTATACAAATATACACTCTTCACTGATGTTCCTTGTTTATACTGCAACAATTAAACCTGGCCGCTGCAACTGATATGACTTCATTTTTTTTGTGGGGGAAGGAAGAGTGAAAGATCAAATAGCGGCTGAGTCCTTGAGCGTTGAGAAAAAAAGTCTAACAAGAATGAAATCTTCTTTTTTAGATTAGCACGCAGTGTAGCAACTTACTCTCCATTCAGCGTCAGGTCCTTCATGTCTCCTTCAAATGGGATAATAACAGGGAAGGGCCTGGGTATGACTGTACGATTATCCACCCCACCAATCCACAGACTGCCATTCAGTCTCACGGGACCCGCGGGAAATTCCGGATCTATTGTCAAATCGCGGTCATCAAGTTTTACATTGCTCCTAAAACACAAACACAAATGTTAGAAAAAGAAATTAAAGCAGCTGGATCACCTGTTCTTTTTTTCATCGGAGGATGAACATGGATTGTACTTTAGAAATTTTTTTCGAGTTAAACGCTAATAAAACGAACCTGCAAGCAAATAAAAAAGACGCTAATTCAGCGAAATTGAAGGGCAAGCAACCTGAACACTAAGATAAAAACGGCGGCTTTAAAATGATATCCCCATCTTTTCAACGTTTTCGGCGGTTTTTTTTTTTGTATTAAGCAAACTAAATGAGAAAATAATCTTCAAGCTATATAGAAAACGCTTATGACAGAAAGGAAAGCACACTGACTGGTATCTCCCTGAAAAACTCAGGAGAAAAGGGTAGTCGTTTTGTTTTGGCTTTATACTTGATTAATGTACATCGTCAATCTCTAACACAAAAGAAAGAAGTGTCTGTTGGAAGACATTAGTATTCTGGAGCCAATAACATTTTTATTGTCAAATTCGACAGCAAAGCCCTCTGCTTCTGTTCAGGAACACTCTAAAGAAGTTTCTTGAAGTGACCAGTGAAATGTGACCTGTAAACAAACCGCACTGGCGGTAAAATTTAAAAAATAGAAAACTTACTTACCCACTACGTCCCAGTTCAATTCTAACAGTATGATAAGCACCGTCATTCAAAGTTTCTCCACTGGTAATCACGGGAATGAACGTGGTTGTTAGATTGGCACTGTACACTAAATAAAGGTTGCCATGGAACAGCGCCAAGTAAAAGAAAGGACCCTGAAATAAGAGAAATGCTGTTACTCCTTTAAGCTCCTATATCCACTCACAAATTCTCCAGTGATCTCCATAAATTTCCGTTAAGAAGATGTTGAGAGAATTTGTTAAGAAATGAAAATATTTCCACTTGGTGATCATTGTATTAGTTCTTAGGACCCTTTCTGTTGATTATGTACCGATATTGTTGGGAGAAAATTGATGTTAATCACTCTTGAAACTTAAAAGGATTAAGTAAAGAATGAACACACTGGCACTTGACTCAAAGAGGTTATGACTGCTTTTTGTTTCTTAAAATTGAAATCCATTTAACTAAAGCCGATTCCCCTGGTTTAAACACACAAAAAAGCAGTAATTTCATTGGAAAACGTAATATGAATCGTTGTAGATGATTTTCAAGGCAGACAATAGCCTGCGTAGCTGGCGCCGGTATTTTTTAAGGGCAAAAAGGGAAAATTCGAGGACGCCAGAGGGGAGGCATTCCACATAAAGCAACACTGCATACTATTTAGTGCTGCTTAAAGCTGAGCAGTTACAAGGCTATCACACAGTTTTCAGGTCATTTCTATACTTTTTATAAAAATAATAATAACTAATAATAATATTAATTAAGTTATGTTACCTCTCCACTGTAAACCAAAACACCAGTAGGAGAGAGTGTCTTAAACTTCAATGAGATTGACGTCATTTGCGACTGACCAGGTTCCACGGCTGCGTAACTTTGACCCAGGAATCGAATACCTTGCTCGACCTGAAAACATACAACGGTGAAGCAGACCTATCAGATATTGCAAAATTCAATCAGATAGCAGTTTTAATTCAGCGAAATGTATGAGCCCAGGAGTCATTTCATAATTAGGTGGCGTCCGATCGACCGGCTGAACGTAGTCCTGAATAGGACTGTTGTTGTTGACAGTGACTGACGTTTCGACAACCTGTGCGGTAGCCATCTTCAGAGTAAAAGCGAGTTGCATCACGTCAGACGATGGTAATAAATTCTAGTTATTGACCTAATTGGTCAATTACGTCGCGATGTTATTGGTCATTAGTAGTTGGCTCTGAAGAGTAGGAGTGTGCTGTTTGATTTCTTATGTAACGAATCATTTTGCCTTAGCTAAAAATAACACAAGTACACCATGTTTCCTATCAGACAGATATGGAATAAATAAAGAAGATTAACTTAAGAACATTTTTTTTTCTGCAGTTCGCCAAAACGTTTCCCTCAGTCTTGCCTTGTCTTTGTCTCACGAAAAGGCGCAAACAAGCTTGACCCTAGACTTTACCTTACCGTTCTATTCGCCACTGTAGAAAAGAAAAGTGAATGGGAGCCGAAATGCCTCCTGCGATTGTTTCTGGTGTCGTTACTGGGGGCGCACCTGTCATTCACTTGTCCCTAGTAACAGTTCCAGACGTCTTTGCGATCGTTAACTCGGCTCAGTTCCTTTCTCGTTATTAAAGTGAAGAAAACCGTATTTATTCGATTAACCGCCCTGAGCGCTTATTAAATTTTCACTATTTTCCAGCAAGTGTAGTATGTTTATTTTGCAACAAAACAATAAATGGTAATAAAAAAACGCGAAACTTTGAGGAAAACTCCAACATTCTCGTAGACGATGAATCTAGAGATTTTAAGCCACTGAATAAATAATAAACAACACTAATCTCGTGCACTTCATTTTTGGGGGGTTGGTGGGGGAAGGGGGTGGGCTCTTATTCGAGGCTGGGTGCTTATTAACTTTTTCTGCCTTAAGGATGAGCGCTAATTCGAATAAATACGGTACTCACAGCTATGTTCTTACCATGGGCAACAGACCAGAGAAAGACACACCCTTGTAAGACTCAGTATAGTTGGAGTCACTAAGTGAGCGGGACATCAGTACTCCAGAAGAAGAGCTACTGACATTGATCCACCTTAAAGCGCCCGCGAATGACGTGTCTACAGGAGCCTGGATTGGGCTACAAAGACAAAACACCATAACTATTACAATATTTTCAACATATAGCCACTACATACACCAGTAACTAACTATTTAACGGGCATGGTTTGCTGTTTTTACAGAATTATCCTTGACGTTTTTGCCTCGTTATTTTAACGTTTACAAAGCTTTTTGCAATCATGCAGGAATTGTTTACTCTAATTAGTGCTATTTATTCTTCTTCTTAGCTTCTTCCTAATGAAAACAGATGCGACTCTCTACTCCCTTTATAAATCAAGTCTGTCACGCAGGAGGATGTTAGAATAATTTCAAGAAATTTCGGTTAAACGTACACAACGATAACAGGTATGGTTTGTGTAGGTACAATAGCCTATTTTCAACCTCGTTACCAGGGTCCTCTCCAACTCAGCCTATCTCTCGCTCGGGTGGCCGAGTAGGAGAGGACTCTGGGAACGAGGCTGACCTATTCCTCTCATCAATTCCCGCTACAACTCACTTGCAACTGTCATGGGAAACAGTAACTTTATTGAATGGAATTGCCAGTGAATGAGTTTCACACAGTTGCACAAACCATAACGAATGGCCACAAACCTGTTGGGATATTTCCCACCAAATAGCAACGCTTGTCCAACAGGTAGATAAACAGGTGATGAGGTTGTTATTGTGCTGTGATCAACTGCTCCACTGTCTGACGGACCTGCTGGTCTGACAGTCAGACTAGCATTCCTGAGCCCACGAACCACATGCACCCTGTACCAGCGTCCATCACTGTATGAACTGAGTTTGCTATGAACTGTATAGGTGTCACTTGGAGTTTTGAAGAAGAAGGCAACACGGCTTTCGTTCAAGTAAACACCATAGACATAATTCTGAAAATGAAATTTAGTTTTACTGCGATGACTACACCAACACAACATGAAAAACAGCTAAACAGAGCAACTTCTCACAATGACACCAGGACTTTAGAGACCATAAATACACCATTTCCGAGATTCAAAAACCCTCACTTTCGAAACGAGGCTAAGTACAAAACCTTTCTTGTGATAAAGAGTTTCCTTGGCATGAAAATAAAAAATCATTGCATATCAGTGGTTTGGTACAGAGGCTTGGAGCAACTTAGAAAAGGCCTGTTGTGAGGACAGCCCGATAAGCATTCTATTGTTTTAAAACTCCACACCCAATAACATAGAACCGCCGCCTGGTTAGCTCATTTGGGAGAGCGCCGGTCTGCTGAGCGGGAGGTCACGGGTTCGAACCCCGGCCGAACAGCACTCAGGGTCTTTAAATAACTGAGAAGAAAGTGCTGCCTTTGTAATGACATCTGCAAACGGTTAGACTTTCTAGTCTTCTCAGATAAGGAGGATAAGAAGGATAAGAACCCACACCACTGTTCGAAAAGAGTAGGGGACGTAGACCCCGGTGTTGTGGTCAACCTTCACTCATCACATCATTCACATCATGGGTTGGGTGGGTACAGTAAGCCCACAAATGGACTGAGCGACAGTGGCGCCTTTGTATGCTGACGTCCGAGCTTACTGTTCACATGTTAAAATGTATTGTAAGAGGGCACATCTGTTGTCCTCTCATCCACGACTATTCATTCATTCATTCAACTACCTTTGTGAATAACACTTGTAAGGGTTTTATGAAGTAAACTCAAAAACTGAGGTAAGGTGTGCGCCAGATCTGTCTCTCTTTAGGAAAGCAACTGTTACATTGATCGCACAAAAAACCATTCTTTTTATCAAGTCCGTGAAGAAAAAAAAGTGAAAATATCAATTAAGTCCGAAACGAAGGACGCTAACCTATAGTTATCCGCTTTATACCGTAACACACTTTACAACGTTAACGTATTGTACAGACACCAACCTGGCCGTTCAAAACGATAGTCATAAGAGCCGTTCTAAGGAATGTTCTGAACTGAAACTCCATCTCTGACTCGCCAGTAATGTTAAAGCTTCCCATCTTCTGCTTCACATGACCTTCAGCAATGCCAAAGAAACTGATTCCAGGAATAAAGTCCACTTCATCGGGAGGTCTAGAACAGTATACAATGATAATAGGTTAGCTTTCTATAGCTACAAATAGTAAAGCGATTTCTTGTTTAATTCAAGATAAAATTAAAATGAATCTTTACAACTAGTAACACATGCAAGCTTAGTGAAGAAAGGTATGATTAATCCCCTCCGCGAGAGCAAAAACACGTTTGCTTTGCACTCATAGTAACCACCTGGCCCTTATGCATGTTTACGTCAGACGAGCAAACTTCACCACCAAGCCTTGTTTTGAAATTGTTGATTGCGAAGTTTTCTTACATAAATTCCCAAGGCACCAGAGTTAAAAAGAATATCCACGCACAAAGAGTAAGAAGGCGAAGAATTTTGCTTACAAAAGAGGCTTGCTCGCGAAATTTGCATGTCTGACGTAATCATGCATAAGCGCCGTCACATTTGGTATGGAAAAATATACCCAATAAGGTTGCACCATGGCACTGTTTATGGGATACCATCGCTTCCTTTATTACAATACCTACACGAAGTTGAGTAGGAAAACTGGGACCAAATTCGTCCCATAGTGCAGTTCGACACAACACTAACCCAGTCTGACGCGCTACCTCTAAATGGCCAATGATCAGGACTAATAACGAACACCGAATTTGACTACAACTGTATTACCCCTATTACATATTGCCGATACCTTCTGGAACAGAATGAGCGGTTCCCTTCAACCTTGACTGGTTCCCACAAATTCAGCGACTCCTGGTTAAGCACAACATTGTCAATGCAGCCGTCAAAGAAGCGGTCTGTCTTGTTCTCCTGAGACAGAACAAAAGTCGGTTCTGGGGCCCGTTTCTCGAAAGTCCCGGTAACTTAACGGGCCCGGAATCATATTTTTAAATCAAAGTCTCAAGAAAAGTAGGATGTGTTCTGACCTCTAATGAAGTCCATTTTGTTTCGTTAGCTAATAACTCTACTGTATAATTTTCAAAACTTTTAAAACTCCCTTCTAAAATGGAAAACAAAACAGCTTAACGGGCCCGGTAATTACCGGGAGCTTCGAGAAACGGGCCCCTGATAAGACAATGACACCTTACATACATCATCTTGATGTAACCTAATAATTTCTCAAGAATAGCGTAACGATGGAACCACAAGCTGGTATTGTTAGGAAACAGTTGGATATATCGTCTACGGACGCAATTTATGTCGCTGCGGACTTTAAACATTTCTGACCTGGCTTCCTGAGAACATTTTGATATACAAGCAACGAAAGACAAACTGCTGTTAGAATCATAAAACAACCACGGCATTTATTTGTATGGCCATACACGCCTAGCCGTTGACTTAACGGCGAAACTCTAATACACAAACATGGAGTAAACAATACAAATAGAAAAGGTCAAACAACATGACCCTGGAATATATCATGTCAAACATTGTGACTAACATATATCGTAACACCTGCATCCATTCCTTTTGGAGTGAAATATTATGTACGATAACAACAGCTCAAGAGCTACACCATCAATTTAAGTCTCACCATGGCTCCAGTAGGCAGGCCTCCAATGTAAAGATTATCATTAGGTTTGAAGTCAGTAGTGAAGGTATTTGTTAAAACGTCTGTGCTGGGCTCGTACGTACGGCTAAAGTTTCTTTTGTGATCTGTCACCGTCAACCGTCCTTCTTTCTCATATCTGCAGAGAAACAAAAACACCCCAATTTCAGAGTAATTTTACTTAATAGCTGTATCATAAAGAGTGAAAAAGGTCTACTTTAAAGTGGAAACCAATCAAAAGCGCTACCCAGATCTGGGTAGTAAGGCGTCATCAGAATGGAATTTTCGACCTCGTTCCCAGGTTCTCTCTCTCCCTCTCGCTCCGCAGGGACGAGTAGGAGAGGACCCTGGAAACGCGGTTGTGAAATTTCTGCACTCGTTTCTCGTTTCGCGCGCGGGGAAACCGATAGAGGCGTCGTAAAATGTCTGCTGTTTTCTCAGGCTACATGTCATCTATTTAAGATACTGACCGTGTAGCATACACAGTATACCAGTCACCAGGGTACACTCTAACAGCCCAGTTGATGATATAAATAGGATTCGTGCCAAGGTTGTACTGAAACTTCACAAATGATCCACTCTCTAAAGTTAGAGCCAAAGACTGCGGAAGAAAGGAAAACTGAGTGAAAAGCCTGCCAGCAGAAGGTACTAAATTTTCGCTTACAACTTACTAATGAAAAAACTTTTCTCTGCGGACCTTTTGCCACGACGCATACGCCACTTTACAAACGAAAGAGAAACTGGGTCGAGTTAACTGTCGCAAAGAATTCTCGGGCTGTTATAAGCTGACCGGCGCGTCCGTAGTAACGATCTCAGAATAACTTGCGGGATGTGTTTTGGCTGCAATCCCCTTCTTGTTTCTAAAGTGGCGAATTCCAAGAAAAATACCTTTGTTTCATTGCGGCAAAATATGCATTTCATTTCTGTTGGAGGTTTGATTTCGAAACGCGTCTACATCCCAGCTTCTCTTTAAAGCTGAAAGATTACCCTAACCTGAAGCTTTCAAATATTAACGTGCGACATAAGAGCAACGGAAAAGAAAATATGGGGTGGTTCTCCGCCTCCGCCAAATTAAAATGGCCATGAAATTCCTTAAATATGACCAAACGTCAACAGCGAAACAAGACACCAAATTTACGAACACAAGAAAAAAAAAAACAATGAAAAGGGCTAAAAGGAAAATTTTAAAGATGAAAAAATAGTAAAAACAAGGGCATGGAAGTGACGCTTAAGACCCCTCAGGAATATTTCACTTGGCTGCCGCTGCGTAACATCACTGCACACTCACCCTGCTACTTGACCCATCAGAAAGGTAAAAGAGCGAGCCCTGGACACGAGTCGCCCTGAAGTCTATCGATATCTCTGTGTAACGAGTCTTGTTTATTAAACGAGATGTAGGACGGTACTGTACAGCGGTTTTCCCTTGAACGTTCAGAGCAAGACGAATCTGAAACACAAGCAAAAGATTAACTAATGCACTTTAACTCACTTTTTGCACTTTTACATGCAAGGCCAGTGGGGCTGTTAATGGATGTAAGTGGACAATGCTTTTCCCTCGCTATTATTTCTCTGCTCTAAAGTAATGGCAAATCTTAGCTTTTTCTTCGCCGTGAGTTTAAGTCTGATATTTACAAATTTACAAAACTTCCACATTTGCAGAGATGTTGTCATTGCGGTTGAATAAAAAGCCAGAGTATGGACAAAGCTTAAGAAAAGTCTCTTTACGTTAACACCTAAAAGTGTATTAATGATGTGCACATTCATGTATTTTTCACGTTCAGTAAAGACTTAATTTATCTACCTTAGCCACATATTCTTTAGCTCTTCTTAGTTTTTCCTCCAACACTGACATGTTCTGCCTGAGCTGGGCTTGTAAGTTAGCTGTTAGGTTTTTCAGTTCATCCGCTCTTTGCACTGCTCTATCCACCCCACCCAATGATGCACTTGCATTTTTCACTGTAATAAGTAGGCAAATAGAGTAAACTTTAGCACAATATCTTCAAACACAAAAATCGGTTTACACATACAATGGAACCAGACTTTTTGAAACACGTTGGGAGAAGCGAATTGGTTGGAAAAATTGGGTGTAAAATTACAGTGTTTGACTACTGGTAAAGGCCAATTGACTGGGTTCCAAATTATCGGGAATATGGAAAAAAGGAGGGTTCGAGAAATCGGGATTCTACTAGTTCAAATTGGAAATTTTTTTTTGGTAAAGTGAATTTTAATGAAGAAAATCCGACAAATCACAATTTCCTTCAAACGCGCAAACAAAATAACCATCAGGACTTCAAACCGTACTTTCAAGTTCACCCCCCCCCCCCCCCGCCCCCTTTCATCACGAAAAAAAAGTGACGTTGCTTTTTTATCTAGTAGAAATCACGTTGGTGTGTGATTCAGGACAGTTAATCCGGGGTTCCAAATGCTCAAAATTTTCATGCACAGGAAAACTTCCAACAAATTGTACATACACAGGCTTACCATTTGCAAATGCCTTAGACGTGAGACCTGCAGCTCTCTCAGCTGATTGGTTAATTGCCTTCATCCGTTGCTCAAGTCTGTTGACTTGATCCAGCAAGGCTGGAGTGCCACCATTAACTGGATTGGCGCGAAACAGTGCCTCGTTGGAATAGTCGCTAGCAGTCTGGGCGTTAGATAGGACGGAGTGTGTACCACCTCCCAACTCAGCTGCTTGTACAAGAGAGTCTCGCTGAGATTTTACAGTACCGTAAAGAGAATCCACTGAATCACCAGTCGTTACAGCGTCCGTGAACGTCTGGTTTGATGAGGTAACATTGGCTCGAAGTCCTAAATAAAGAGCATTAAGTTAAGTAAACATTTCACTTTGAAAAACGTAAAGCATTAGCATGCGTAGCACACGCTTGAGCGTCATGGGCACAAGAAAGAACATTGCGCCATAAGGGACTTTGAGATTTAACGACGTGACAGCAAAAGTGAATTTGCGAACCCTTCTGAATTTGAATTCCAAGGGACAATATTCAAGTTCAGAAAGCGAAACAAAATTTCGTCGTTGCTTGTTTACGTCCTCCATAAAACACGGAATTAGGCGTCGTAGTCGTTCAAAAAACGGCAAAGAAATGTACAAAAAGGCGCGATGCACGTGCGAAGTTGTTGGTTTTCTTATTAAACCTATTGTTTTTTAAGACGTTTTCGTTGCCGTCGCGTCATGGAATCTTAGGGCCTGTTTACATGGAGGTGGGGGACCCCAGGTAGGTGAGGTAATCCGCCTAGGTGGACTAAAAAAATAAGCCTCCCTTGCATGCAATCCTACAACCCCTCTATCCCGGGGTGCACTTTCTCAAGTTTACTGAATGGTCGCTAAGCACGTAAACAAGAAAAATGCTGGCACACCACGTGTTTTGGTGATTCATGCTCTTCTACACTCATTTGCTGCTCTTGCTGCAACCTTCAGTGATGTGGCTTTCTATTGTTACCTTTAGTAATGATGCAAAGCCACCACCAAAGTGAATTTTGCGCAAATTTGATGTATCACGAATCTGACCCCGGCTAGGCGAATTATCCCACCTTGAAAAGTTTACATGGCAAAATTTGTCCCGCCTGAGAAGGTTACCCAGTCTGGCAGACCAGGCTACCCGCCTTAGAGGGTCACCCCACCTATCTTGTAAACATAATCCAATTAAAATTAGAGATTATATGGACAGGCGGGTTACCCCACCTAAACGGGTTACCTCACCTACCTGGGGTCCCCCACCTCCATGTAAATAAGCTGATAAAGTTCCTAATATTTCCTTCCGAGCGACTGCGTCTACGCAAGCTAATAAAGTAGTTAATACCTTCTTCTAGACTAAAAGCAACTACACAGAGAAAATGGCAAATAAAAAGATCTTCCTTTTTTTCTGAAAGACCGGTATGTTAATAAATTTTATTTTATATTCATCTCACTCTCATTCTGTAACTATATAGTGAAACATTTATACGTGCGTGTATGACCTTTAGACTTCGATTCCTAAGGTGCGAAAGGCAACGCCCAATTCTCTAAAAACATTTACTTAAATTAGTTAAATTAGTGTTTTTTCAGTATCATGGATTCGTAAGGCAACGCAGATTGTAGCTTGCTGCTACGTGCTATATTATGGGAGGTAATAGAACCATTGGAATATGGAATTACGATTGACAAAAAAACCCGAATAATTTACCTCTTAGATTCGCATCCCTGGCCAAAGTATTGTTGAAAAATTCTTCACTTTGGTCTTTTGAATCAGCAACTCTTGTTTGAAGATCGGAGCTAACTAACGTTACATTCTGAAGCTGAAATAAATTAACCAGAAATTGAATTCATTTAAGTCTTACATGCAAACAAGAGGGACATTTTGTCGCTGCAGTAGAATCATACTCACTGTTAGCCAGACTACGCATCATACATGTTCCGACAAAATAATAAAATAACTACAAAAAACGATTTTTGCTTACAAGTGCAACTGGTTAATAAGGCTAAAAAATCACCGATGAAAGGGAAACAAGTTGCTTTCATAGGATTAATTCACAAGATTCAGTTGTTTCATGTTTGGAGTTCTCTGTTTGCTTTCCTTTGAATACTGATTGATTTGTTGATTTTTTCAGCGATTGCTGTTACTTTTAAAGATTGTTCATCCTTCTCTCGTAAATATGGCATTTCTGGATTTGGTTTAAAAGTAGCCTGCAAAACAGACGCTATTATTTCGCGCTTTTCAGGGGAACAAACCTCGACGCGGGCGTGGAGCGCGAGACACGCGCAAGGGAGTGGGCGCTAAAAATAAGGCCTGTTCTGAAGGCTATGAAACCCTTCTAGAGAGAGTTTGTTATAACTCACCCTGGTCATAATTTCTTGCAGTGACTGGTTGACCTGCTGGGAAGTTTCAAGCGATTGATTTCCGAGCCGTACTACTTCTTCAAACGTTTTTATAGCATCAACAGCGCGCGCTCCGTGAGACAGGGTGGTGTTAAAAACACTGAAAACAAAATAAACAACATACTTTTATCTCATCGTCATAATCTTTGCTCAAGCATGCGAGCAAGTTCCCCCCGCGTGACTTATCGCGACTTCCCCAAAAGCTTGCTCGCAGGCTAACTTCGCATGGTTAGTATCATCACCGTAATCATCGTCGTCAACCAAGTTTGTCGTTGGGTCATCATAAAAATCCTCACTTATGTCGTGGACGCAATTTTTTTATCATCACCATTATCATAATCGCCATTTAAACGGTGCGATTTACGTCATCATCATCATCATCATTAGTCTATGATCATATCCTTGCTTATCTTCTCAAAATCAGCTTACACCATTATTACCTTACACTTACCATAAGTCGACTGCGGCCGAAGGCGCGAGGACAAAAGCGAGCGACGAAGTCGCGAGACGAGCATCGAACCAGTATGAACCGGAAACAGGCTCTGAGAAAGTCTATCATGGTCTATCATTACATTAACATTTGATTGATTAATTTACCATTTTATTTTTTTATTGCACCACCGTAAATAGCGAGTCGTTTTATTCGTTTCTGTTCGGCGAAATAAACTCACCTTTGTCGCTGCCTGGCTTCAGCTGTAAGATTAGCCGCATGTTTAGTGGCGTTTTCAGTTACACTCTGATTTGCAGCATTTAATTCTGGCATTACAGCCTGAAGAGAGTTGTCCAATGTGGTCATATTCTCTCTTAAGATGCCCAGACGAGTACTTGCATCCTGGAAATAAACAACAGCAATGACTACTTCAACTACATTATTTTAAAGTCGTGTTTTACTGCGATTCCTGGCTCATGTCTTGCGAGACAAACAAGACAGCAAATTAGGCTGAATGGAGGTTGGGGCTGAATTCTTTAAGGGCTACCTCTTCACTTTGGCGGCCAGGTCCATGGCTGGCACGACCTCGTAGGCGCCCGTCGCACAAAAGTATCAGTGAAAAGAAATAAGGGGAAGGAAAGGGAGGGCAGGGGGAAACTTTTAGAAGAAACCTCTCACCAAACAATACTGGTTAAAAAACTCCTCACGCTGCACTAAACACATGAAAGAACACATGAAAGATGTTGGGATATAATGCACATGGACCTCCAAAACAACCACTGACCACTAGCACTATTGGCATTCTTTGCTGATAACTCAGTAAATTCCTTTAAATTGCATATTTTCTATTGTATTTGCAGCAAAGCGAAACCAACATCTAAACAATCATAAGAAAAAATTTTATTTCATGTAGTCCGTACCTCGTAATTGTTTTGTCCTGTGGAAACGTAGAGGTCACTGCGGTTTAAAATCCCGCGAACTGTCTCAAGTAACTGAAGTGCTCGATCGGTTATATTCCTTGCTTCACTGATCAAGTTCTGTAAAAAGAAAACAAAACAAGCATTAAATAACCAAGAAATAAAACATATTTAGTAAAATCCAACTAGTGGTCTATTATCAATGCTGCGTTCTGATTGGTTGAACTACTACTGGACTATATGTTATAACTCACTAGTAGCGAAAAGCGCCGGCTTTGGAAACCAAAACAGTGGCGGCTGAATCACGTTCTGCTAGCTAAAGTTGTTTTGTTTTGATATTTTTGACCAACTAGTTGGATTTTACTAAAACAATTATTCCCTCATGTCCTGAGTCAATAGCCCATTCAGCCTTCAGCCTCATAGGCTATTGACTCAGAGCCCATTCGGGCTGTAGGAATAATTGTTAAATAACTGACAGCAGCAAAGATTGAAGAAATACCTTGAAAATCTACCATTTAGGATATATCCCCACCATACCTTACAGCTTTTCCTGCCGACACGCCGGAAAAACTATCAGGTTTAGTTTGAAGACCTATCTGATATGTAACTCTCCACTTCAGAGATGAGGTCGGCGCGGCGTAGCTTCGCTCCTTTACAGAAATCTCGCCGAAATCACTGTTCTCGTGTGTGAAAAGAAGCCTTCTCCGCTATGGTTTTCGCGCCGGCGCAAGAGCTATCCAGTAGAGTGTGACCATAGTGTCACGTCTGCGTTGGTTACACTTCACAAAATCACAATGCAGTGAACACACCTTTGTTCGATTGATAAGAATAACGGCATCATCCGTGATAACAGCCGTAGTTATGGCCCTGTTTGTTAATTGCTCGAACTCTCCCATCGAACCAAGAAGGCTTCCTTCTAGCTGGACCGCTGTATCGTTTAAGTTCTTTCTCAAGTTTTCCTGAGCTGTTACGTTGAATCTAGCTGACATGGCTAATGCGGAAACATCTCGCGCTTTTCGATACTCCTCATCAGCCTGCTGCACTTCATTGTCATACGTCCTATTCATAATGCCATTTATCCCAGCTAATAAATTATCAGCATGCCTCTTAAGACTTGTAAGTCGAGTCAATACGTCAGTAACGGTGGAATTCAGAGCTGAAACCAAAACAGCACAAAAAAGTTCACTTCATTAAGCAATGCCCTCACGAGCAAATACAATGAAAAATACAAAAATATCCACAACCAACAAAAGATTTTTTTTTTCACCTTCAACGTGATCCAGTTAAGTCAACAATGATAAGCCAATAAAAGTCCAATTCAGCTTGAAACTCAGTAATTACGAGCATGAAGACGAGAGCTCGCTCTTTCGTGACGTCTCAGAAATTTGAATGTCTGCATCGTAGAAGTTGAATGAAAAATGATGATGGGTGGAGATCAATCTTAAGGCGGCGGCTTACTACAGTGTTTTTCCGCCAGCCTCATCTGTATCTTTTGCCGTTTGAGGCCACCTCCAGTTGCTTTTCTTTCCCTATCCTTACCCCCCTCCCCCAAGCTAACAAGAGGTTGCTCGCAGACACCTTTATCATCCTCAATGTACTCGATTTTTTTTCGTTGGTGAGATTTCATTTTGTAAAACACTACAAATAGCACGTTGCGAAAGTACTGCCAAAGAAGTTTCACTTGAATGGTAACAACAAATGTTTTCATCAACAGACTCAAAAGTTAGAACCACCTCACAAGACTCTGCCGCCCGGGGCTCACTGAAAGTGCTAATACATTGATATTAGTCGCTAACCTGTAACATTGTCTTTCGCAGACTGGGTATTACTATTCAGCTCTCGAATGCGGTTCAATTCTCGAGTGACATTGGCTTGCAAAGAAGCACTTTGCTGTAATGCGTTTGACAACTAAAAACAATTAAAAGCACAAAATAAGTTGATAATTATAGTCATAGTAAATAATAATAATAATAATAATAATAATAATAATAATAATAATAATAATAATAATAATAATAATAATAACTTATATCTTTACTAATGCCTTTTTTGGAGATACAATACTTTACCGTACGTGGTTTGGTCAAATAGAAAAAAAGACAACAAAGCACAAGTGCCAGGCCCAAAGAAAACCGAATCGTAGAATATATTATGTTGCATCTTACCAAGATTTGGATATCAATTATTGTCCTGTTAAGCTGACTATCCTTCAGTTGAGTCAGGTTGTTAGAAAGACCTCTAACGACGTCATCAAATTCTTTCTCTGAGGCCTGAAAAACAACGAAGTTAATTGATTACTTAAAAGAGTAAACAAACTATAATTATGCTGACGTAAGGTTATCTTACTTTTACTTAAAATAATTACTCCATGACATATAGGACACTAGCCGTTCAAAATAACGTGTAGCCAGTGAACAAATTATAAACAATCGCCCTTGAGATTGTTACACCGAACAAACCTAAGCATATTTTCCGCTTCCTGTCTACTTTTGCTGTGTTTGTTTGTCCAATGCGTTCTATAAGGCGGCGATTTGCAACTCTTCTGGATTTTAGGTCATTCTGCTGGTATCACAGACTGACAGTGTAAAAACAAACCTCAGCGTCATCAATAAGTCCTTCTACTTTAGTCAACTCTGGCCATAAATCTTTTAGGTTAGAAACTATATCTGCGTTAGCTTGGGCTTCCTTTAGGTCCAAAAGTGTTTTGTTGATGTCAGCTTGTAATCCAAGTCTGCTACAAAGTGGACACGCTACAGACAAATAAAAAACAATCAATTTTTTGGACAGTTTCACTATGTTATATATAAACTTTTTATCAGTTCCTCATAGGCAGTACACCATACTGTGCACCTGTTATACTTCTTGCAATATACTATACATTGCAATTTCTACTAAGAGGACTGCTATTCATTGTTATTAGTTTTGACAACTCCTATACACGAATATTCCTTTTTATATTCACGACTATTCACCAAGCGATGCGGTCCCACAACCTCGGGGGGTTAAAGGCAAAAAATCAATCGATAGATGAACATAGTAAGACCCTGTTTACATGGGGTGGGGGACCCCGGTCTAGTGGGGTAAGTTTCTTTTGTTTTGTGTCCCCCAGAGCGTGAAAACAAAAGAAACCAACCCCACTAGACCGGGGTCCCCCACTCCATGTAAACAGGCCCTAAGATATAAAAATAATAGTGGATAGTTCGGGAGCTGAGATGAATACATTGCAATTGTCAAACCCTTATATACCTAATAACAATAGAGTCAGTTAACGCCATAGCGGCTCACGTGCGTTCATACCAATAGGAAAGTATTTATAATCTCTGTCACTGCCACTACGTTCAGCGCCGCCGAATGTAAATACATTTTTCATTGACAATTGCAACATGTCTTTTGATATCTACCTACGGTGGAATCCCGATTTTTCGAGCCACAGTGGGAAAGGTAAATGAGTTCGAATTATCGGGAGGTTTGAAAAATCGGGTATACAATTACATTGTTTGGCTGGTGAAAGGAAGTTGGGTTTGGTTAGAATATCGGGGGGCGTTTTCCATTTACCAAAACCTTTCGGAAACGTCCATGGAAAGGTCCATCGAGTGAAGAACGTGTTCCATTTGACACAAGTTCCATTCGTTTATGCTCTCGTCCCAAAAATTCAAAATGGTGGCAGAGATATTGCCGTAAATAGCCTAGAACTGGTAATTCCTTGTGAAAACTCGTAAATGGCACATGCACATGCATTTCCACCGGAAAATTTCCGACGGAAAAACAGGGCTACCTTTTCAAAACTCCACTATTCCCGGGAATTTTCCAGTGGAACGCCCGGAAAACATGTCTTCTATTAGCATCCCAGCCGGAATTTCTTGATAAATGGAAAGCGCCCCGGGATTCTACTGTAGAACTTTTCCCCCAGCTGCACTGGCTCTCATTGGCTTCTTTAAGGTCACATGGCATCTATACTAACACTGTCTCCCGCCGACATATAAGGTCAGAGGGTAACACAACACTGTTAAATACGTAGGACTTCGTCACGCGTTGGGGAGGATTGCGTGACAAGCCAAAAAAACTTCTGAGTGGGAGGCTTTGTTTTTCTACTTGATTAGCTACTGTCTCTGTTGAGGACATATTGCAAGTCAGACTTGGTTTGTGGAGAACCAAACTTTTCACTAATACACTGCCAATATCCTCAAACCGTAGTCATTCACAGTTCATGTACGGTTCATGTACAGTAATAAAGCTTTTACGCTTTGCTGTACTTACGATCACAGCCGTTTCCTGAGAAGTTCGTGTGCTGTATCGAACACTGATCACAAAGTCGGTTTGTTACGCCAGGTTTGCAGTAGCACTGGCCTGTGCTGCGGTCACACCTTGTGTAGTTGTTAGAACCAGTCTCATTGCAACCACATTCTGAAAATCATCATATAACAAAAAACTGTCGGCGACCTCATCCAAAAATTGTACATAAAATAAAAGTTACAGTTACCCGAATGGATTTAGCAAAGTTAATACATGTAAGAAAAGAAACAGTAAAATTCCCTACCTTGGCATGTGGCATTAGGAAGCCCAAAGAATCCCCATTCACATAAGTCACACTTTTCGCCAAGGGTGTGGTTTTTGCACTCACAGATTCCTGAATCATTACACTGAAGTGAATTTGAGCCAAATTCGTTGCAACCACACGCCATGCAGCCACTTGAGGTAAAGTTGTAACTGTTCGGCTGCAAGAGAGTACATTTGCAAGAATTATGTTTTTTAAAAGGCTTAACGGACGTCTAAAATATGAACTATACAGCAATATATTAGGTGTTAATAGACCCTTTAACGGTTTTTTTTTCTTCCGGCACGAACGGTGCAAATCCAGCAGCTAAACCCCTGCATCCGGCAATTCCAAATGTTACCGAAAACCCTGCTTCCTAATAATATTATCTATTCCTTACCTGGCATGCTGAGCAGTTCATTCCTGTCACGTAAGGCTTGCATACACAGTCGCCAGTCACGTGATTACAAACGTTGTGGAACGCACCAATACCGTCACAGGTACAAGCTGGAACGAAAAAATATAGTTTACATACAAGAGAAGAGAGGTAAATTAACATAACTAATTAAGATATTAAGGTAGCGTTCATCAAAGTAAAAAAGTCATGAATGACGAAGAGATGCCAAAACACACTCCGCTATTCCCTGTTTAGCCATTAATTGTTCTGATAGCGAGTTACTCAGTTTGTTCACACTAAAAATTTATGGCTTGGTCATCTTTCCAAGGTAGTCATGTTTCATCATGTAACCTTCACCTTGGTTTATGAAGCAAGCCACGTAAAATCTGAGTAGGGTGGGGAGGGGAAACTTATGGTCACCTATGCTACGTACGGGGCATGGGTTCCCAGATTTCGCTCAAGACTAATCTACAATGGCAGCTCATTACAACTTAACTTAACGGCCGAACAAGATTCTAAACAATTTAATCCGCTAGATCAGTTTACCTTGACATTGCTGCTGTGTGGCGTTGCCCCATGTTCCATTCTCACAGCGTTCACAGTTAAATCCAGTAGTGTTGTACTGACAGTTAAGACATTCTCCAGTTGTTGTATTGCACACATCCGAGTTGTTGTTACACTGACACCTTGAGCAGTTTCCTCCTGGGATCATAGGTTCACCAAAGAATCCCTCCACACAGCTGAAATATAACACAACTTTTAATCTGGGTACTGTGTGATTGTGGCCAACGAGCATACATATACCTTGGGAATACCAATAGCGAGTGGGGACTTCAAAGTTTTTAAAAAAGTACGTTTAAGGGGGAAAACAGAAGGATTTTGCGGTGGACAGCCCAGTCAAAATGAGCTAACAATTTCGGCACTTCCAGTGGAATATTTGTCGGCTACTCAACACTTAAGTTTAATACCGCTAAATGAAACCGCACAAGTTTAAGCCTTTGCTGCCTCCTGCTTTGGTTATCCTGCATACAGCTAAAAAACACTTTTACTGGGTAGACCACGAAAGTGGGTTATGGTTATTTTCTGAAACCATTCATTCTATGCCCACAAGAATGACATGTAATACACGTGTATCAATGCTTTGATCCCTAAAAAGATGATACAAATTAAGTGCTATCAGTAGCACTTATACAGACCAGGAGTTTACCACAAATTATTTTCTTACCTTTCACAAATATCGCCCTGATATCCCTCAGAACAATTAAGACACCTGGGTTGACCATCAGCATCACCCACACAAAGGGATCTGGAACAGACAGATTTGTACTCCAACAATTACTATAGTAATATCATGGGTGACGAACTTTTCCTTCATTTTGGCGCGAAATTTCAGCTATAATTTATAATTTCACATGATTTAACCTTCCGTACGTCTCAGTGCCAAGATGGCGACCAAGTCAGTTTAAAATGTTTTGAATGAAGATGTAAGGGAAATAAAAGACGCTTTAGAAAATCTAAACACATGAAAGAGCACATCAAGAAGGATTCTAACAGGCCTTTTGTCAAACAAATTCTGAAAATTCTGAACTTTGCCAAATTTAAGTTCTAAACTTTAAAGAGCAGCGTGGAGTTCTCGATGTCGATCGATAAAACCAGGAAAAACATGTCAAAACTCCACAATTGTGAACGTAATTCGTCACCTACGATATTAACAGGTACTCAAATGATATACTCATGCAATTAGGGAATAATTTCACTTGCGTCTTGTCCAAATCCTAACGATTAGGATTTGGACAAAATGCATGTGAATTTATTCCCTAATTTCACTTGTCACCATTTGAATACACATACTTTCATAAAAATGTGTGAAAATTTGAGAAAAAAATTGAGAGGCTGGTTCTTATTTTCTTTAAGCCTAAAAACTAGCCAACAAAATAAGAACTTGCACAAGCCCAATGATTAATGCTAATGACAGTTTGATGAATGAGTACATGTTAAAGCAGAAATGTCAAATCCTATAACCCAAGAAATATGAAATTGCAGTTTATAAATAATTTATAAAGCACAAAATACTCACGTTGTAGTTCTTGGACTCTCACAGGGGCATTTCTTGCAGTCTCCAGGGGTTCCATCAGTAGCGTTACCATAGAATCCATCTAAACAGATCTCACAATGAAAGCCAGTGGTATTGTGAAGACAGTTCTAATAGAAAACAGACATAGAGGTACTTAGCTTTCCTTAGCTTTAACAACACAACTGTACACCTACAATCCGCGACAAAATGAAATGAGGTAACTTCAGGGAACAAAACAATCCACGCCCCCCACCCTCCATGTAAAGTTGGGGTGTTTGTCATTTCCAACAGGTAGTTTGAAGAGTGGCACAACATTGCACGGAGGGGAAGGGGGAGGGAAAGCTTTATTTTCCCCTTTTTAAGTCGGAAAAATGTCAGAGACGCCCTCCCCTTTAGGGCAAAGAACATCTCAACTTATTTTGTTGCTGATTACAACATGTTTAATTTAGCACAAGAGAAACCAACACCGAAAATGGAAATTTAATTGTTTCGATTCAACACTTGAGAAATTTAAGCAGATGCTTACAATAAACTGACTATTTCAGCAAGTTAACAGAATAACCCATAATAAGTATTAAAGAAGTACATCTTTAATAAAGAAACGTCCTCCTATCAAGTTAGAGGAGAAAAGTTTCACTCACCAAGCACTGTCCAGTAGCAGGGTCACAATCATCAGAGTGTCCATTGCAGTTACACCGCTCACACTTTCCAAGATAAAAGTCGCCTGATACATTCACTCTGTGATAGCCCCTGGCACAACGCTGTTTTAAGATAAATGATAACACGCTGAACAATAAAATATATAATACTGGGTATCTAGTGCTGGTGTGATCTCCTTACATAAGGAGCAAATGATTGTATTATTTTAACAAGATTAACCTCAAATTGGTATAATTTGTTATGGTAACATATTCAAGTAAGTTCTGCAGTGCTCTCACACTATTCAAAACAGGGCAAATGCTTATTTTGTTCTCTTTTCTTGCTCTCAGTATAATGCAAGTACCAGCAAGAATGGCAGATGCATTGACAAAATACCATTTTAACTCTCCACAAAACTCAATTTCTCCTGCTCTCCTGGTCCTCCCCGAGAATAGACTCCTCAGGGGAGGAGCATGGCGGCTCATTTTCCGAAAAGCAGCTGCTAATCGAGCCTAACTCGCTGCTTACAAAAACCATTCCTGTAAACAGTCTCCTCCAGTTCTCATCACCATTTCTGCTCCCTGAGGGTCACCACAGCAAGCATGCCTTTATTAACATAAATCATTTTAATGATATAGAACCTCAATCACCATAACATTTTTCCCAAAAAATGGAAGTTGTTCAGAACTAAGGTAACTATTTTTTAAAACTCAGTTACCTCACAAGACAATCCAGAATATCCCTGTCCACAGTTACACTGCTCAACATCGTAAGCTCTACCAGCAACAGATGGTGCAGGACCTACATCAGCGACTTTGAAGTCACCAAGACTGCAAACAACATTGTTCTTTAGTTTGTGCTTACTGATAATAACATGCAGATTAACATGCAAGTGACAGGATAATTTAATAATTATTAGCATTTTGGAGTTTAGACTGGTCAGTTCTACTGCATTTGTTGAAGACTTACTTATCCCTGGTTTTCACCTTTGTGACAAGGCAACGGAATTACATTGTTTTCACATAATCATCCGGTAACCTCTCTACAACGTCCACTTTGGGGACAGAAGAAAGTGGCCATCGTAGAGAGGTTGAAACAACAGTGAATGTTAGGACTGTCTGCCGAAAAAGTGGCAGTTTTGTAGAGGTGAGGGTATGACTGTATTTCAAATGGAGTTTCTGGATATGTTGCCCTCAGCTTCACAAAATCAACTGATTCCCTTGTGATGAGTCAATAAGAGCTTATTGTTTAACTCTTAGAATAATATTTTATTAATTTAATTTAATTTAATTTATAATAATATTTTACACAATATTTTTTAATTTATATTTTTCACATCTAAATGACCAGTAAGTACTCTCAACGTAATATTCCACAATGTAAAAATAATGTATAAACACGCAAGTCAAATGCAAATTATCCTAGCTCAATCTACCTCGTAAGGTAGAAACCTTGTCCGTCAGAGTAAAATGATGCTGTTATATGTAACCCCTGAAGTTTTGCCAAGACAAGAAGAAACTTTTCCCTTGTCACTGGTGTGGAGCTTCCACTATGAGACCAAGAACTCTGCAAAAAAAATAAGGAAAACAAAAGATGGTTTAAAGGTGAAAGACATAAAGTACACATTCAGCTTCATGTACATATAATTTAAATACCTACCTCTTTCATCAATATTGTTCTGGTGGCTACTTGGTCAGCTGGCACAGACGTTAGAGCATGCTCAATTGAGATGTTTTTGACTCCCTATAAAAAAAATTGGGAGGACTCATTCAATGAAAGTCAAACTACCAATGCCCTACAGATTTTATAATAATAAACCCTGACCATTCTGCAGACTATAGCAGCATTTGCAGACAAATAAATACCAGGTGTAAATTAAAGTGTGTAGATGAAGGTCACAGACGAGCGAAATACCCAGAAAATTATACCACTTCACCTTCTTTCACAACATACGTACTACCCTTTTATTAGGTGAAACATGGACTCAAAAAAAATGTTAGACCCATGATCCTTCACTATGTATGTTTCATTTGCCCCACTACTTTTAACATGATAACATGACTTTACCTTGAGAATAACCTTTGGTTGTGATAAGTGTAGTGTTCCATTTAATAACTCCTTGAAATACAATTTGAAACTCAGGTTTCCACCATAAGCATCAACCTAAAAACATTCAAATGATTACATACAGAAAATGAAAGTCTTCCTATGAAACAAAAACAGCAGCAAAATGATGAAAAATTCCCAGGCAGATGTTTCAAACAAGATCTGTATACAGTCAAGTTTGAGACAATTTTTTTCAAAGAATACCTGCTTAAGCATGCAAAAAAACCTCTGAGGTGTAATCTTACCAAACTGTGATCAGTGAAGTTTGATGCTGCTTTCCAGTAGAGGGTCTCATTGGTTGAGATGTTTGCAGCAATCATTCTCACATTCTACAAACATAAAGCAAGATATTATACAGATGTCAGTGTCAATCACATTGAGATACAACTGTGCAAAAGTAGCCTGCCCTGCAAGTCAGGACTGATTCCTTGTTCTGGGCCCCAAATGGGCTCAACGAATTACCAGAAGTGCAATGGCTTTTTTAACAGACCAACCATGTCACATACTCAAATTGTGGTAAAAAAAAGGGGGGCAAGAACAATGAATTTGGTGCTTGCTTGTAGACGGATTTAGCAAGAGGTTTTGTTTCATAATGTGCCACAGGAACTCTGTATAAGAAATACACATAAAACATCAACAAAGATGATATTAACATTAATAGAAAATCCAACCATGAAAAACTTTACCATGATGGAAACTTCAGATAGTTGGACAGAGCTCTGAAAACCAGCGGCTGATACCAAACTCCAAACACCAAGGTCAACCTCTCTCTATGGCAAAGAAGATGATAGTTCACAGAAGAAGTCAAAGATGAATCAATGCTTGAAAAAGAACTCTTGGAAATCATGGTTCAATTTTTAACAACCTCTTCAAGTCTTTCAGGAATTACCAATAACTTTCAAAAAACAAAAAGAAAACTAACAAATAATAACAACTACCTGTGTTCTATAATCCATTGTGCTACTGCAGTTTGAACTGATTCCCATGCAGACACAGTTTGTACATCCCTGGGGATTACTACTTGTCAGATAGAAAAATCCACTCTTACACTCGTTACACAGCAATCCAGCAGAGTTGTTCTGATGAAAAATTAAACAACAATGATAATTAAGGGGTAATGTAACCAGGGTGAAAAGAAAGTCAGTTTTAAAGCCTGCCCAAAGGGCAACTCACCTTACAAGGGCACTGACTGGATGGCTTATCACACACTTCACTCAGACTACCTCTACCATCACAGGAACAATTTGAACAACCCTGACCGGAAAAATTCTTATAGCCATCCATACACTCTGAACACTTATCTCCCTGCACTCCTGGCTTACAGCTGTCAAACATAAACAGAAATATGTAAAGAAAGGACATCTTATTTTAAGTCAGCAACAAGAGCTGGCCTTCAAGCTGAACGTCTTACACAAAAAGATCCTTCAACATACTTGTACGTCCATCAAGGAGTTTGATATAAATTATCACTTGTTTTAATTTGCTTCTTTCTGTTTGTTTGGAAGGTCATTAAATGTCAGTTGAAGATATTAACAGGATTCCCAGATTGTACAATTGTTCTCAAAACAAATAATATATATTTTTTGTGTGGCTGAATTGGGAAAACAAAGAGGTCTTGATAAGGATGGCATTTCAAAACTCTCACAAAGAAAGGCAACTTTAGCATGGGGTTTCAAAGTTCGAGGTGATCAATAATTCACTTTACCTGCAAATTCCTGAGGTGAGATTACATTGGAGATTACTCGATCCAATTATACTGCAGTTACATGCCTAAAGGATAAATAAATCTTACATTACAGTAATCTGAGCAATTCCAACAGATCAAGGCAGCATGATGGAGCCTGGGTTTAGGAAGCTACACCACTACAACTCTGCAGTCCTTATCTGGCCGCTAGCTGGAGTTGCTCTTGCACTGCTGGTAGTCCTGAATTCAACTCCTTATCCTTAAAATGGCCCAAATGGCCGTACACAAAATGGAAATGCGAGCAAAATGAATTGTCCTTAACAGTGTTTAGCCTCACCTAATTAAATTACTTTTAGCCATATTAGGCAAATCAGGCCAGTTGGCATTCTTACTTGTTAAGTTTCTGTCTTTATCTGTGAACTACTGCGTCACCATTGAGCTTGTCAAATTGGAAGAGGATAAATACATTACCTGACAACCAACAGTTTCATTCCATCCCCAGTAAGTGTAGTTGCACTGGCCACATGTACGACCCACAGTGTTAGGAGGACACACACATTGCCCAGTGCTGGAATCACAAACTTTGTTTTCTCCATCACAACCACAAGCTGAAAAAATTAGCAAAACAAATTTTCAATCAGTCAGTAAGCTTTCAAAAACAAAAACATATCAATCAAAAAAATTAATATTCCATCCTGTAGTTTAGTATGACTCTATCATCTGATTGAGGAAGGTGCATTGTAAATCGGTTATCCAGTTTTTCACTGGTGCACGATTAACTAAACATAGAGACAACTATACCCCAAAAACTAGCTAATCACTTTAGCCCAGGTGGCAGCTACAAAAAGCAGGTCACAAGTCAGGTTAGGGTACAAGTCACTGTTCCACAGTGAATAAACAACACTAAAAATGTCTGATATTAGCCCTAATCACAGTCTGAAATCTAAGGGGAAACTACTTATCTCAGTTTAATATCTATCAATAGAGTGCCACTGACATGCACTTGTGACCTGTGTTTTGTACCTACCAAAGCCTCAGGCCATCAAATGGAACTCTCATATTGTCTAATTGCACTGTAAAGAGTACGTTTTTAATGTGGATAATAACTGCAAGTGAGACAACTTATTCAGATTTTAATATCTTACCTGAACAACCCTGTGAGGAGAAATTATAGAATCCAGGAATACACTGGTTACAGGTCCTTGCGGTTACTCCAGGCTTACAATGACACTGACCCCCGTACTTCTGACATGTACTGTTTACTGAACCAGTTCCATCACACTCACATGCTACAAGCAATGATCAAGCAACAATAACAGAAATATTTAATTACAGTCATGTAGCAATGTAAGAAAAAGTATGCAAATAATTATACATTTAGTGAATAGTGAATATGACAACTGTATTCTAGAAGTCTATTTTCCAATGGGCCATAATACACTCTACTTGCCCCCCAAATTTAGCATGAACGATTGCTGTTAAATTTTGATGGCATGGTAGGGCTGCATGTTCCCAACAGCATTTGAAAACAATGAATTGTGCAAAATTTGGAGGGTGAACAAGGTGTATTATGGGGGGTTTAAAAGGTAATAAAATCCATAAAATTATAAAGACATAAAATCTTGACAAAACTTAAATTCTGAAGATTCTACCAAGATCGCTCACGATTATACTGTAGTTTAAAAATAAAGATCATTGTATAATATTTCAATTTCAGGTACATGATGAACTTACGCAAAGCTCTCCCAAGATAACTGACAACAAGGGAGAAAACTTGTGCCAGGCAAAACTCTTCCCTGTCAGTCCCAACTCCCATGTCATTGTCTATGACCGAACAGTTGGCCAAGAAATCCTCTCCTGTTGAGTTCTGAAGTATTGATGGCTGATAAAATTCTTGTGGTAAGGCCACTATCTTGAGTGCTGTAAAATGAGTTACAGATGCTCCATAGGTCACATTTACAACAACTGAACCAGTGAGAGACATTTCTCCAAACAGTGTTGACAAGTTGAAATAACAGCGCTGAGGACAGCTACTGAGGGACACCTCAGCAGATCTAGATCCTGTACTGATTTCTACAGCAACACTTGAAGCACTCGTGTAGGAGAGAATAAGAGTAAACAAGCCACTGGACCTGACTCCTTGAACAATGTTCACTGTTGTTGTCCACGTTTTATTTCCCTACAACACAAAAAATTGAACAATATTGTGGATAATGTCATTGGGTTTTTGCCAGCTGATGTTGGGATGCATTGGCATGTTAACATCGACAATTAAAATAATGTAAACCTGATAAATGCTCATACCTGTTGGGATGTAACTATATGTGAGCTTGCACCACTGATGAAGTGCAGAGTTGGGTAGTAGAATCCATCTCGAGGGCTAACAAAAAAAGAAAAACACATCTTTTAATTAATAAGTTGACTTAACTGCATTGCATGCTAAATGGTTAGACTTTCTAGTCTTCTCGGATAAGGACGATAAACCGTAGGCCCCGTCTCACAAGCCCTTGCACACGTAATAAATCTGAGGGACGTTAAAGAACCCACACACTCTTCGTAAAGAGTAGGGCACATAGTGCCCGGTGTAGTGGTCTATCTCACTTTCACACTCATGTACGGGGGCATCATCACTCATTCCTTCAGTACTTGTAAACTGCACCTTAAGCAGTCTGGCAAAGTGCCCCAACCAGTGTTGTAAATTATCCCTGAAAAGCCCTGTGGGGAGTGGATAATAAGATATTTACATAGTTTACATTAATGGAGCTTGGTGTACACTGAAGGCCAACCAGTCAGCAGCCCCTAGACCCCTGAGTGCCACTCCCATGGAAAGCAATCCCTACAACCAAGCCATCAGTTGAACCACCATGGAAGGCATCCAGGCACCCATCACAAAAACCTGACAAGCGATAGAAACAGGGAGAGAAGGGGGAAAGGAAGGTGGACAATGCAATATGGTTGGTGAAGCTACAGGCACCCTGTCAGGGCTCCATCACTAAGATTTCAAGTTGCTGTGCATATGCAATTAGTAATGCGTAAGTGAATGGCAAGGGAGCTGAGAAGCTTCTTTGGCTCTATTTTCCTTTTGTTTCCTGTAAAGTAGCCAGGAGTCATGCTCATAGTAGCTGGGGGAAATCCCCAGCCCCAGGGTGCCCTGGCCATTCCTGAAAGCACTGTACATACTGTTACACAGTGCATGCTTCAATATGACTCAGGCATGACCCAAGGGAGAAACGTGTACAAAGGTCATCTTACCAGTGATGACCGGTAAATGCTCTTTGAATGGATAATATAAGACAACAATAAAACAAAACTATTATATGTATTTTGTACATGTATTTCATATTCAGAGTTATTTCAAAAGGTGAAAACAAATTGGATTTAACATGCATTAATGCAACTCATTATATTTTATCTCAAGACACAGAAATAAAGCAGCTAGTTTGTACTCCTCAAATTAATTGGGTACATGTACCGTAAAAACTCGTGTATAAGCCGCACTCGTGTATAAGCCGCACCCCCAACTTTCAAGCATGATTTTGAAAAAAAAAAAGAAAACAAAAATGCGCTTTTGTAAAAAAGGTGATCGTTTGTTCGCGCATCAAAATGTTCACAAATAAACTTATAAACAATTGCTTAGTAACCACGCGTTTATTTGACGAGGGAAGTCTGGACACCAGAGAAGCATCAGCTGTGCGTGGATATCATGTTTATAAAGACGTATGGAAACCATCGATCGGGGAAAAGCTTGTTGCTAAACGAGAGTTTAACAACCCAATGGACAAACACGCCGTGAAAGTAGTGAAGGACGACGAAACGGTCGGCCATTTGCCTCGCGAATTCTCTCGAATAGCGTGGTATTTTCTTGCACGTAGTGGGGAAATCAGCGTTGAAGTGATCGGTCGCAGACAACACTGTAAGCAGCTGTGCGGAGGAATGGAGATTCCGTGCCAGTTAGAGTTTAACTGCTCAAACAAAGCGCAGATGAAACGCTTAAAAGAACTATTGGCGAGCAAGATTCAGGTATAGAACCTGAAGATGCAAACAAACGGCTCCTTTAGGAGCCACCACTTCTACTGAAAGCAATGATCAACGACAGGTTTCAATATGTTTAATCTTTATTTACTGAAGGTTTTCAGTTCAATTTGTGACCCCTACAAGCCAGTTTACTCCCTTTGAGAGCAATGGTCTCGTGTATAAGCCGCACCCGCGATTTTTGACTCAAAATTTCGGCAAAAAGGTGCGGCTTATACACGAGTTTTTACGGTACTTTTTAACTTCTCGTTATTTTGTTCGTTTATTTTTAGATTCATAGTTATGCTTCTCACCTGTTACACTGTCGCTGAGTTATGTTCCCTTTGCATTCACACTGACCAGTTGTCTTATTACATACTGGACCATATGAACCCCCAACATTGCAGTCACACTCTGAAAAGAGAATTGAATTTAAGAATTACAGCATTATTACATTTTTAAGATGGTGTCATTTATACATTCTTTTGTTTTAGTAAAGGAATCCCCTTTTACAACTACAATGTATATGTACCCAGTCACCAGTTTTGACATGCAAACAGACAAATAATTCTATTAAAGCTGTCTTGTTCAAAACACCTGCAAAATATTACATGTATTAATAAGCACCTTTATAATGCAGTAAACTGCAATAATTCTAAAAGCTCACACAAGTTAGATAGCGGATGAGGGAATCATAAAGGATAGGTTTCCTTCCATGCCCAGATCAGCACTAATTCCTTTGGTATCTCAGGATGCCAAACTCCTAAATTATCGACCAGCATATCTTCAGAGAGACACCGAGTAAATTCTTCTGTATAACCCACACAGCTGACTTTATTCATTTCACAAAGGACAAGTACCTGAACAGCCATTCATATTATCTGCACTGAGGCCGTAAAACATGTCTTTACAACTTAAGCAGCGGGGTCCTTCAACATTCTTCTTACATGTACAGCGACCATGTATATCAGGTTCACAAACATTAGATCCATTCACTGTTCCAGGCTGATGACAGGTACATTCTAAAATTAAAAAGAATGCAATATTAAAACCCCAGTTCCTCTTCTTTCCTTCCACCATTTAACCACTCAGACAACCATTCACATAAAAGCCAAATAAAACTTTTCTCCTGTAAGAAATGAGAACTGTCATGTAGATATTTTCTAATAATGACATCAGTCAGTGTACTGCACTCTTTGTTTAACACTCAAGGTAATGCACTGCACTCAGCTGCGGTAATTAACAATAATATTAATTAACAGTATATAATCATATCCATATTATTACCTTGACACCCCTCAGGATTTTCTGCAGATAAATTGTGGTAACCAGGTTTACAGAGGTCACACCGTCTTCCCATGGTGTTGTTTTTACAGATACAGTCTCCAGGTCCCTGAAAAAATTCAGTGCAGCCTAATATGACCTCACATGTCTTCATGTATATGTTGTGGTTCAATTTTATCCTTGGCCTACATTTTATTTTCCTTTATTCTAGGGGTATGGTAATGTATGATAATGAGTTTGAAACAATAAGAAAAATAAAATTTCAACCAAAGATAAAAATTATTAACCACAACATATATTACTGTAATAATATTTACTCCCTGGGCAGCTATGTTGAATACATTAATTAAGAATTTTGAGAGTAAGATTTTTTTAATGAAGTAGGTAGCACGTTGAAGACAAAATAGATTAAGCTGCAAGTTCTGTTATGAGTCCCTGTTAGGGGTGTAGGAGGGGGTATGCATGTCTCTAGTCTAAATTACAAAAGCTGTTGTTTATCGCATTGAGGAGGAAGCAGAAATTTTACTTATGTATTTGAGATCTTTCTCCTTGCTATCACAGTTTCAAACCACCTTTCCGTCATTTCTAACTACAGGGCTTCTGATAGGTCGCGGAAGAAAAAGTCAAATTTCGCGGGATTTTTAGGGACAAATTAGCGGAAAAATTGGCCGATTTCGCGGGAGTTTTCAGGGCAAACTTCACTAAAAAGAAATCGGTAAAAAACGGCCGATTTTGTGGCTATTTTCAGGGCAAATTTCGCTAAAAAATCGATCAGTTTTGCACTGATCAGACCAGCATTTTTAACGTTTTCTAACAGAGGTCATCCTTTGCTCTTTCAACAACAATATGTTCCAGAAATGAACCAATGGCAAAGCCTTTAACATCATGGCTAGTGCCCAGTTTTTCGCAACATAATCTATATGCCTGGTGCTTTCAGGACGTTGTTTGCACGTTTCAGTGATGAAGTTCCAAGATAAATTTGCACATTTACGGCAAGTAAATAGCCCCTATAGCTGAAATAAGTTTCAAATATGTCGTACAGACATGTATTTGATAAGATTTCTTCCGAATTTTGCAGTATTTTTCGTGTTTTTGTGAATTTCGCAGGATTTCGCAGATTTACCTGAATCTCGTGGCTCCGTGACCGCGCGAAATATCAGAAGCCCTGTAACTGCTTCATTAAATTTTGTACTTATGTTGCAGTTTCAAGCCCATGTCACTTGTCCGAATTTTTACCTTAAGTGGGTCTCAAGAATACACAAATGTGTGATCAGACAGCAGGAGCACTGGACAACTTACCAAGGTTGTGCTCTAGGGGATATCTTGCTGAGGTAGGCTAATTATTTTACCGGTACTATTCAATGAAGGTATTTGGTACAATTTATGGATTTTCTTTTGTTTTTTGTTTTTTTCACTTCATCATCATAGCTTACCATTCTAGGATGAGGGGGAACAACTGTGTCATCTCTTATACAGTCTCGATACAAAACTCCTGGGAGAGTTACATTTCTAGTTCCTTCAACACTGCAATTACACTCTGTCCAAAAAACGACAAAAATATTACTGCAGTGAAACAGCTACAAATTTCAAAAAGTATTGAACATTACTAAAATAGCTCTAAGTATCAGTGAAATAGCATTCTTGATCTCTTGTTCAGCCATCATGTTAATGAAAATATTTGGTTAATATAACCCTTAAAGGACACGACCACACAACATTTTTATTTTTTTTTTTATATACTTGATCTACTTCTCTCCACTATTTATATAGGGAATGTATAGGGGTGACAAATGAGAATTTAAATTTTGATACACTTGATAGGGTTCAAAGTGTTGGGGCCCCAAGGGACTACTGATCTAATTTCAAATTCTCCTGTTGCAGATACAAGGTAATACAGAAGGAGACTTTGACAATGTTTGTTATTGGGCTAGTGAATTCTGTTTTTAACTTGCCCGACGGGCAAGTGATGTTTTTTTTAGGAATTTGAATAACAGAAGAACTGTGAAATCAATTCTGCTAGACAAAAGGTTTTGGGGGCTAGTTGAAATGACATCTGCGCTAGTAAATGCTAGCTTCAGCTTGCCTGAATGGCAAGCTGTAAAAATGATTTTCTTTGCACCCTGTATACACCAAAACAATACTATCAGATCTTTCAGGGGCTTTTTCTTGGCCAGAAGCTGGTATCTACATTCTGCCTCAGTTTCAATTTTTAGCCTTCTTTGCACAAAAATCATGTGAATGGTTCAGTGAAATCACTGTCAGACGCACTCCCCTAATTTTCAGTTACTACTAGTTACTGTTATATAATTTTTACATAATTATTTTTGACAACTGTATATAATGAACCTAGCAGATGTTTTCAAAAATGTTTGGAAAACATGTCAGAAAGACTTCAAAAACTTTGTCAAGTGACAAACACCGTAACGCAATCTCCACTGTAACTGGACTACCTTGACAAGCATCTTTTTCCCAGCGAGATTTATTGCTTGGTCTGAAGAAAAATGGTGTACACTTTTCACAGTTGATTCCTTCAGTATTATCCTAAAGGAAAGAAGAGTTATTTAACAGTTAACTTATTAGTTTTCATGATCCAACAAACTGTAATATACTTTCAAAATGCATGTATGTGTTAGTTTTTATTACCTGGCAGTTTTGACAGACTCCTCCACCAGAATAATTTCCATGAATGTCTAAGCTCTTATTCATCTGAGCGACAGTTTCATTATATACACACACTGCACTATGGTTGTGACAGTTGCAACCTGCAGAAAAATAAAACAATTTAGTTTGCTTTGACACCAGACCCAAATGTACCTTACTTAACACTGGAGAGAAACTAAAATATGTCTTATTTTAACAAAGTTAAAATAAGTAGTTTTGACAAGTTGGCAGCTGAGCTGACAGCTGAGCTCACCAGTTACTCGATGTTACCTGTGATCAAAGTGGAAAGCTCAAGAACACAATGATAAGTGCTTTCTTCAGAAATGTCATAGTTGAAACCTCACCTGCTACTACACACTGCTTCATAACTTACTAACAACAGCCCAGGAGTGTAATCATGATCACGACTGTTGATGACAGTGACAAGTGTTTTAGAAAACCTGAGCAAAAGTCTTATTAGAGTCAAAGTGATTTGCCTATTGTCAGTTCTCTTTATGGTAATAATTATCGTTGACCTGGGCCCGTTTTCTGAAAGGGAGATTAGTCCTAATCAAGGATTTAAAATGTTGTTCTGTTTTTGTATTTTTCCTTCCTAAGTATTACTGAGAGTAACATTTTGTGCTATCATTACTGTATCTTGGAGTAAAGGCCGAATGTCTTTTGTAAGCTCTGACAGTTGCATGCTCATGGACAAGAAACCCTTGCTTAAAATTTGGCATAATCCTGGGTTATTCTTAATCATTTTTCGAGGAACGGTGCCCTGATTGGTCAGTTATTATCACGATGTAATGGACCACCTGTCAGTCAAGCCATGATCTTCAAGACCCTAACCGTAAGTGTAAAAAATGAACTTTAACTAGGATTTAAAAATGCCAAAAGTAAGGTCACAACATACGCTGACATCTAGCATCTGGGTCAGCTACAAGAGGGCCTTTGTTTCCAGGTCGCCATGGATACTGATTGTAAGCAGGACAACAGGTTCCACAGTCTAGGCCGCATGCACCTTCCTGACATGTACACTGATTATCTCCTAGTGTGGCATTATAAAAACACTGCAATCCATTTCCTTGTCCATTGCACAAGCAGTAGGCATCAACCTCAACTTCCCGTACAGCATAGTGGTGCTGTTTAAGAAAAAACAGTACACCCTTTTAACCCAAAAAGTGACCAGCATTTTTACTTTCTTCTTAAAATATCACTGCTTAAGAGAATTATCACCAAGTAAATACAAAGCTAAAAGGCAACTTCACACCTGTAACTCTTTTCTCTTCAACAAATTCTCATCATCAAGCACAAAATAATTATGTTAATGAGTACCAGTGTGCTGAGATTGGGGTTCAGAAGCTTAATAGTAAGGTTGGCAAAATTTTTTTAACTACAGTTTAGTTTTCTTGATGATAAAAAGTCTCTGTATTACAACAGAACTTAAACATAAAGGTTAATTATCATTATTATGATTCATACCCATCTGACAGCCAGAACGTCAAAGATCCGTCTCAGTGATAAAAAGTGCAAACGGACATTGGTCACATTCATCCAATTCTAAAATAGTTTAAAATAAACAAAACAGTTATACCAAAGATCATCATGTAGTAATTTCTTTACAAACGATGATTATTTGAGTCACTTGAGTAATTTATTATTACAAGAAGTCGATACATGTATATCAATATGCATATGAATTTTCTCATGAACCAGCAGAAATACAGATCAACACTGCTCATCACATCAACAATGGTTCACTGAATGTTCGTCGACACAACTGGTACAAGCGATTTGAAATGCTTCCAATGGATCAGTATATTTTGGCATTTTTGGGATTGGCTTAAAGAATGACTACATTGTTAGGTAATCTTAACAGCTACAGTTTTTTCTCCCTCTTACTAAAGGATTATTGGTCTCCTGATATTAGAACTTCAGCTCTCAAAACAATAGTTGTGCCTTAATTATTAGGCTGCAGAGGGGCTGGTAAATTTTCTTATGAGTCAACCCTCCAACTTGCAACCATTTTAGTCACCATGGCGCCTAAAATTTTGAAGCTGGCAACTTGATTTGTAAAAAAGTCTCCAATGGTCACCAAATGGCGACCAAGCAAAAACTTTAACTTGGAGGGCTGCTCTGAGTGGTTGCATACAACATCAAAAGGACGTTTCTACAAACCAGTAGATCATTGGACGGATTATTAACATCTCCCCTGGGACCAACCAACAGTAAGGATACCTGGGAAGAAAGGTAGAGAACTTTATGAGCATAGTAAATTTGATACTACTACTACTACTACCACTACCACTACCACTACCACTACCACTACCACTACTACTACTACTACTACTACTAATAATAATAGTGTTCATTAAGAAGACAAACAAGAACTGTCAAATTATATATAAGGCAATTCCAGAGGATGGATGGGTGAGAGAAAAGGAAGATGAAAATGTTGAGAAGTATCTTGTGAGAGAGGTTTGAAAAATGTGAGGATGTGACAAAGGTGATTCTGGTGGTAATGAGGACATTAGGATCAGTACCAATGAATGTGAAAAACAACCTGAAGGTTATCGATGTGGAAATCTCTGTGAAAATGATAAGATATGGCAAAAATTGCACTTAATTTAACAGTCAAATTTCATTGATTCAAACATTGCACTTCACATACATTTAACTCTCGCGTTAAGTTCGGCACTGTATGTGAAATTCAATGTTTGAACCAGGCGTTAGTCTTCTCTTGCCTGATTGGCTTTCTTCTTACATTATATTACACAACAAAATTCCACAAATTAGTGTGTCTGGTGATCAAGGTTTTGTAAGTTTCATAGCAGAACAGGCCAAGTCCCATCCAGCAGTCTATGACAAGTAAATTTTTTTGCTGGGCATCTAACTTTTAAAGCTTACTTGCCAGCAGTGGGCAGGTGTCGAAGCAAATCATCCTAGCAACAAAATCATCAACTAAGACGAGTAAGAAACGGCCCCAGAAGCAAAAAGTGAGAGCTGCTTGCCTAAAGGACAAGGTCAAATTCAAGTTTTTACAAGCCCATGTAGAAGTTAAAAAGAGATAAAATTCACACTAAAACAATATGCTAAGAAGGTAGTGACTGATAGCCCAGGGCTAGTGGATTTTGCTATGGGGCTAGTAAATTCTGTTCTTAACTTGCCCAATGGGCAAGTGAGGTTTTTTTGGGGAATTCAAATTACAGAGGAATAATTTTTTTCAGGCAGGTTGAAATGACTTTTGGGCTAGTACATGTTAGCTGCATCTTGCCCGAATGGCAAGCTATAAAACTGACTTTCTTTGCACCCTGCTAAAAAATATATATCCAAAACAAAAAAGAACATGCTCAATAATTGAACCACCCTGCCAGGAGAGCCTTTTCTTCGCTTACTTAATTTTGGAGTACTCAAGAAAGACTCTGCATGTATGAAGTAAGATCTTTGTTGAGCATGCGTGACCTGTCGCTAGGATGTAGTTTCGAACTCGAGCCTAATAGCCCTGTGCTTGCTACAGCGAGTTCAGTTATGACCATCAGTTTATCAATAAACGGATGCTCGCCCTCAAACAAACCACTTAGACAAAAGAAAACAAGATTGACCAGAAGTTTGGGCTGCGGCGACCTTGCGGGTTTGATCTGATTCAGGCAGAGTCTGCATGTCTCCTCCTCGATCAAGAAGACAAAAGGAGGCTCTGCTCACAGGTGTGATGATGATGATGAGGATGAAACTTCATTAAGGTGTCTAAAGAAGCGTCCTAGCTTAGGTTAAAAACCTATGCTAATTAGGAGACACAAATTAAATAAATATAAATTAGAGTAAAAAATATTTAAATATAGGCGCAGGTATAAAAAAATTAATGACATTAACAATATTTACAGTATGACAAATGTGTCTATGAATTGCAGAGATGACAACACTTGCATCCATTATCCATTAGTGTAACTTAATATCTAATGTACGTATTTTGTTTTTGAAACATTTTAAGGTGGTAACTTCTTTCAAGTCTGGGGATAATTTTCGCCGGAGATCGGGCCCCAAGCAGCGGAGGGAGTGCTTGTCATATGTGTAACAAAACACAGGGTGTGCTCAATAGGATTTGATATAGGCGTCTGCTTAACCTTAAATATAAAGTGGCTGTGACAAACAGAGGGACCATGAACTAGGGAGGGAAAGGAATAAAAAAGCATGCAAATTAAGCAGCTACAAATTCCAAAGTAGGCAGCGACCAACGTCAGGTGTCGGCCTCGATCTATTGAGAACCCTGAGAACATACCACATCATTCTTATCAACAGCTTCTGATGTATATTCCATACAAAGGACGTCATTTACTGCAGTTGGTTTGGTCTTATATGTCACACCAAACTTCTCCTGACAATCATCCACATTTGAAACAAAATAATGCCATGGTTCATAGCTCTGACCATAATCGCTAGACTTGTAGAATGCAAGTTGGCCAGGTCGGTAGTATTCACCAAATCTTATGACTAACTGGTTCACATAGTAAAACTAAAAAATGAAAAATAGTCATTTATTAGCACGCTCACAAATCAATTTGTAACTCAGTAGCTGCACAAGTACCAATGCAAACATTTCTCCCACTGTCCTGACGAGTGCAAAACCAATCGATAAATGGATAACTATCACTAATCATTTTTTGATTGATACAAATTGCATTTCATCTTCAGTGAAACCACCCTATACACTTGTACTGACAAGTGGACCGCAAAAAATCTTACGCCACTTGGAAATAGGGATGGTAAAGTTTGATGATGCTTCTGTCCTGTTCTATTTCTCTAATATTAATTAGGTTTCAATAAAAGGTCTGTTTTGGGCATTAAATTGTGGTCCCCTCAGTGTGCGTCTTAACACAGGGTTCTACGGTATGGTCAGAGCCCTTGATTAACACAAGTTGAAGTGCATCACCAAAACCCCACAGCGTCAAATTTTGAAAAAATATAGATATACAACAGTTACTAGCATAAGTTATATTATATTTAGGATAAAAATGAGGGTGCTGTATTTGAACGTGATTCCCATGGTAATAGACAAGGAAGCATGCCATCCGATACAGGAATTTGGCAAGGATCAGCTAAAGGTTGTATGAATTCCTTCTGGGTTTAATCCTGAATTTCTCCCCATGAACTATACAGAATAAATCTGTTTCTATAAACGTACATTCACAGAGCAAACAAACAACAAAAATCCTGCAAAGAACACGAAGTTTGCTTGTTTTCGTTTGATTTGAAAACCTGCGCGCGAGTTTATGCAGCTGCGAAGAATTTCAATTCGAATATTAACTCTGGTGGCGCTTACCTTTTGATAATTTCCTCTCAGATCAATTGTAATAGATGTTTTATCTACAGATGCTCGAGACTGCCACCACGTTGCAAAATTTCCATCAACCATATTTGACGCGTTATGCGATACACCAGGATTGGAAGCATTGCAGCAGTCACAGACGGAAAGCTTCCTCAACCTCGGTTGTTTGGAGCGTTCCACGACGCTAAAATACGTTTCCACTCGAGATCCACAAGTTGCATTAGCTTTAGTGGGCTTGAAAAGAGCAACATTTGCGGCCTGAGTGTCGAGGAAAAGAAAGCCAACAATTAACAACGAGCTAATCAAAACAGTCGGCCACATCGCCATCTTGTGGTTTGATGTTTGATCTGTTGAGACGCTGGTCGCTGCTAAGGAAATGACATTTGATACCTTGCATAAATTATGCAAATAAACCTTTTGCATAAAAGCTAACGGTTTCTTGCAATCCCGCAAAAATAACAGTGACGTATCTGCTTACAAAAGTAATCCGTTTTACATTTTGCATCTGGCTTGCTCGAAATCTCTTATTTTGTTCAGAGTCACCGGGGTAGCACGCGCGAGCCGCGATAAACGAGGGCGAGGGCGGAGGAGAAAGAAAAATAGATCAGAAAAATGAGAAAAATACGTTTTCTGGTCTCGCCCCAGTCCCTTTTAGCTAAAAGTTTAGTAGCCTGTTCCAGGCGTTCAGATAGTGGGGAGCGGTGCGAAGTAAAAAGAAGCGCGAAAAAATAAAAGCGAGGGAGGAGGAGAGGTGAGAGAGGGAACGCCTGTAATATTTGTTTTTTAAACTAGTAGAGTCTTCCGCCCACTCAGACACTGTATTGCTAACACAGGGGCGTAGCCAGGATTTTTCAAAGAGGGGGTCACAGAGGCTACTCACTCGCTGCTCTCTCTCGTGTATCAGCGGGCTCAGTCGTATTATCGCGGCATGAAGGCCAATATTAACTTAAGACAAGAGTAGTTGATGAAAATACTTTACAAAAAAACAAATTTTAAAAAAGTGGGCTTTTCAACAATGGCAGGAGCCCATCCTGGCAATGGCTTTTACGGCCAAGATATTGTCATGACGTTTTCGCCAAATGAATATTGTAGGTTGTTTACTCAAAAGAAGGCCTCCCAGGGGGGGGGGGGGGGTCACGTGCACCCCAGGACCCCCCTAGCTACGCCCCTGCAACATCAGCAGAATAGGCATGAGTTTCAGAGAGACTCACATATCCTAGTAAATTGGGAAGGTCGGCAAAGTTACAACACTTTTTTAAAGTGGTGTAAGAGAAGATTGCGGAAACTATCGACCCTTAACAACGCTACAGATTCCCAACCTCGCCCAGGGCACTTCTCCGGAAGCCAGGGAAAAGTGCCCCGGGGACGACGAGATTGAAATATTCCCAGCAAAATAACAGAATCGGTCATATGTGAATCTTTAGATCCACTCTTAAAATACGTTTTGCTGCAGGACCAGTACAAGGGGGCTAACAGAAAGGGTCTATCTTCAAAGTCAATGTCAGTATACCTTACAGTGAGGTGGAAGCTATTCATAGACAATGGCAAAGTAAAATAAATTGGATCAATTTTTATTGATTTTAGAAAAACCTTTGATTCCCAAGACCATGCTATCCTAGGCTATAAGTTGCAAGCCTGCGACATAACTGGTCACGCCTTTGGGAGTGGTTACTAAGTTATTTAACAAATCGCCATCAGTTTGTAGAAAATCAGTGGTACCAAGTCAGACCATCGTAAAGTTGAGTATTGGGGTTCCTCAAGGTTCCATTGTGAGTCCGGGACTCTTTTCAATTTATGTTAACGACTTTCCGCAATCAATATCGCAAGGTGAATTCATCTGTATGCTGACGACACTACAGCTTTTGTCACTGGTGATAGCACCAATGCACCTACTTCCTGTTCAATGTGGAAACACTGCACTTGAATACGCGTATCCAACCAAATCTTAGGGCGTAGTAATTGATGGCAGCCTGCTTTGGAGGGACCAAGTCAATGAAATACTCAGGTCATATTGTAATCAAATTAGTATGCCTAAGAAAATGCGGCATCTACTATCCAAGCTTTTGCAGGACGTATATTTCAAGACAATAATTCCGCATGTAACTTTCTCCATTTCAGCGTGGGGAAGTTGTTCTCCTGCTACTTCTGTTGGAATTGAAGGCCTGCATCTAAGACCAGCCAAGACAATTCATAGCTTATCTAAGAATATCATGAATTGTGACTTATTACAGCCGCGTGTTCACTGGCAAAGTCTTGGGTGTATTTATAAACGAAGATTAGCTATTGAGATTTTTGAGATGTTTAAGGCAAAACACACGCTAAATAGGCTGTCTCAACATGTAAAAATTGTGGACTAAAGACGCAAAGGGACGTTGAACAGTCCCCAGAGTGGCTGACCGAGGGTGTGACTTTCCTGATACCAAAGTCCGAAGACACAGAGAACCATAAAAACTACAGGCCTATCACATGCTTACCAACTATGTACAAGGTCAGACCTCCATCATTATCATTACAGAAAGCGCCTACATATTTCTCGAAAGTAATAACCTGCTCCTCAAAGTGCAAAAAGGATGCCTCCGCAGGAGCTATGGCTGCAAAGATCAGCTCCTCATCAATAAAGCCATCCTTGAGGAGGTGAGATACAAGCGCCGTAATCTCTCCACGACCTGGATCGACTACAAGAAGGCCTTCGATAGTGAGCCCCACACTTGGATCGTAAAGAGCCTCGAACTCTACAAGATCTGCCCCACTATCACCCGATTCATGCGGGAAAACATGAAGTTGTGGAAGACGATCCTCCACCTAAACCACGATAAGGACATGATGAAATCCAGACCTATCAAAATCAAAAGTGGCAATAAAGATCTCTGTTAAAAAAAAAAAATAAAAAAATAAAAAAAATGATTATTTTCTCATCACGGTGGAACCGTTTCGTCAACGTCGTCGCATTGATCATACAAAACACGAAGTTTATGTTATAGATTTCAAATACCACGCACAGGTTTTCTAGACCTCTCTGCCTCAACCATTCGCTCACAAAGAAAGTGTCTTTTCCTTTAAACGATGCATTGATTGTTTTTCTTGCATGTGCGAACTGATCACGTTGGCGGAAACGCGGGAAGCAGTTCCTTAGACGGATGCAAAAAATACTGTGTGGTAGGGTGGTGATGGAGCGAAAACTACACGTATCTTTTTAAAGCATATGTATTAAAAATATTCTTTATAAAAATATCAATGGCTATCAAAATAGGCATATTTTAAAGTAAAATATTGACAAAGGAAAAAAAAAAAAAAAAAAAAAAAATCAAAAGTGGCATCTATCAGGGATACTCTCTGTCACCTCTGGTCTTTTGCCTTGCTCTTGCTTCTCTAAGCTCCCTCCTGAACAATGGTGGCTATGAGTACAACACCCCCCATGGAAAGATGAGCCACCTCTTCTACATGGATGACCTGAAGACCTACACGCAAAAAAAGACAACGAACTAACTGGCCTGTTGAGAACCATCAAATCTTTCAGCGACGACATAGGCATGGAGTTCGGGTTGGACAAGTGCGCCAAGGCTCACAATCAAGAGAGGGCGACTAGCCTACTCCAGTAACATCGAGCTCGACGTCAACACCATCATCCAGGACTTAGATCATGAAGGTACCTATAAGTACCTCGAAGTCAGCGGGGGAGACGGAGTCCAGCGGTCACAGATGAAAGAGAAGATCCGGAAAGAGTACTACCGCAGGATCCCGATGGTACTCAAGTCTGAGCTTAACTCCGCAAACAAACTGGAAGCCATCAACACCTTGGCAGTACCAGTGGTAACTTACAGTTTTAACATCATAAACTGGACGTTACAAGAGCTGGCCAAACTTGATACAAAGACCAGAAAGTTCCTGACTATGTACAAGATGCACCACCCCAAATCTGACGTGGACAGGGTGTACCTGCCCAGAACTGAAGGAGGTAGAGGGCTCATACAACAGGAGCCTTCTTACAAGTCAACCACTATCGGTCTTGATAAATACCTCCAGGAGACGCACGACACTCTTCTCCACATGACGACAGGAAACCCTTTTACTCCATCAGCAGACAGTCAATGAAGTTCAGTCGGGAACTGGGAGTGCCTGCAATACCACCTGCAGGGGATGAGGCGAACATCAGCCAGCTATGCCCGCAGAACAAAGGCCATGGCCAAACACCAGGGTCGCCAACAGCTCAGGTCCAAGTTGGAATCAAAAGCGCTCCACGGCAAATACCCACAACGGGTGAAACAGGCTGACGAGGGCCGGACCAAGACAATACCCACAGATGACTAAAAGCAGCTGGCCTCAAGGCAGAAACCGAGGGCTTTATCGTCGCAGCCCAGGATCAAAGCCTCCCAACACGTTGGTACTAACACCACATCCTCAAGAAGCCTGAAGTGGACCCAGAATGTAGACTGTGTAGCTATTTCGACGAGACCATTGACCACCTGGCCTCTGCTTGTCCTGAACTAGCTAAAACTGAATATATCCACCGCCGTGCTAAAGAACAAGAAGGATAAAAAACCTGCCTTCTCATTGAGATGATTGTACCCCTCGACACCAATACCTCAGTCAAAACCACGGAAAAGCTTAGCAAATACAAATACTTGGAAATCGAGGTTGAGTGGTCAATTCAGTTGCATGTTTGTTAAGTTTTAAAAGCTATTTTGTGCTTTCTTCGATAAATGACTCGAAACCTTCGGTGTCGTAATAACTACATTTTTACAGTTTAAAATATCAGAAATATTCGGTTTAAACTTTCAAAAACAGTTGATTAAAGATTAACATATCATAGACATTCAAGTCACAATAAGTTTGGCTCGAATAATTATTATTGGAGTCGCATTGCTCAGTAAGAGACGGTGTATTCCCCATATTAGCAAAATTTCGCGCACTTACAATCGAAATGTTTCTTTGAAACCTGTCAAGGTACCAAAAAAATTTTTTGTCAAGGTCTTCGGAAACGGTAAATGTGTTTGTCAGTAGAGTGCTTGCCAAACGCAAAGGAATTTTTCTTGTGCTAATCCTCTGGATGGCTTAAATGCCTCAGTGAAAGATCCAATACTACTCTAAAGAACTCAAGTTGCATCGTAAAAGTCGCATTGAAATTGATAAACCAATACGCCGTGCTAATTTACAATAGCTGTTTTGTTGTTGCTGTTGTTTTGAATTTTCGTCTCCTACTGGACATTGTTTACAGCGATAATCTCGCATAACCACAGTAGTGAATTTCACACATACTATATCTCCATATGCGGTAGTTGTTCACCGAGCTTGGGTGTCCTGTGGTAAGCTTGCCAGCCTTCATGTAGTTCAAGTGAAGGGTAAGCTTGACAGCATGCAGTTCTAGTGAACGGAGGTAAGAAATTTCAATTGCTTTTAGTGTCTTTAATTATATTGTATTTTATCTTAATTTTTGCCGAAGAAAGGTTTGAGGAAACGGAAACTTTGACAGCACAGACTGGAGAAGTATGAAATTATCCAAGTCGTTTCAACAGTCGATCATCGAAAAGCCTTCTCGTCGATAAATATTTGTCGACAGTTCAGGGCTCGCATCAAAAAGTCCCTCTCGGTAGTTAATCACTGCAGTTTATTATTTTAAACTGCTTATATATATCTGAAAAATGTGCACCGTTTTTTAAGTCCGGCCTCATGAAGATGATTTTCTTTTGTATGAATGTAAAAATTGTGTCTTAGTATGGCTTAAGGACAAGCGAACAACAAATAATATAGCCTGTTCACAGACCGGCCTACTTTCTCTTCAAAGTCCGTCAAGCGCGCGTGATAAAATATAAAGCGCGGGGGATTTATTGACCGCCAGCGCAAGGGGGTAGTGGTGGGGGAAGAAGAAAATAGATTTATTTTTTCTTTCTCGCGCTCCGCGCTCGACAACTCGAAATGAACGAAAAGAAAAGAAAACGTCTGTAAACAGGCTACAAATTATAAGCTGCTACCGATATGTCAAGTGATGCATCAAAATATCGAAAAACAGCGAGAGATTTACAGGACTAAAAGGAGAAAAGATCCAAACCTTGAAAACGAAACTTTGAAAAACAACTTATAAATAAGGGACTTACGCGGGAGAATCTGTAGACACGTGAAACTACATCAAGTGGATAGGAGCGAACGAATCAGTCAAAGCGGTCAAGACTAAAAGATTCAAACTGGCCCTAAACTAAGCTTTGGATACCAAGCGACTTTCATTCGCAATGGCAGACTTTTTCAGCAGCATTTTGAAATATCAGAATAACCAAAGTGTTCGTCGACCGAAATCTCCCTGCATTAATAAGCATCGATGCATGATTAACATAACCATTTGTTTTATAATCATTGCCGTAATTTCCTGGTCCTTGACAACAATGAAAACTTTTATATCAATTAACAGATAATACTACGGAAGCACTGCCCGCAGCTAGCAAGAATATTCAAAGCAGGACAGTGGATGCAAAATATGAAATTAAGATCTTGAAGGCTAACTAAGGAAAGTTTACACTAGAGATTCCAACCGGGAGTTTCCCGATGGACTTACCGATGAACAGGTTCACGGTTCAGCGCATGCTCATTTATCAAAATGCTGTTTTTCTGCCAAGCAATATGATCATGCCATAATGTTGTTAAAGAACCAATCTGCGCCCTCTCCCGGCAGTCACTTGCACTTGATCAACTTAAATATTTGCAAATAGCTGCAAATTAATCAACCATGGAATAAAACCTTTGGGTCCATTCTCGACCCCAGTGCTTACGGGTTTGGGAATGCGCGCATCTCTCTCCTCTACATGCGCAGAAGAGTTCTGGGTGGAGATTGCCTGCGGGTCAACAACAAATTCAACGTCGGTAGTGTTGGCATAATACACTAATTTTTGCTGCGATTTTAGTACTCCCCCATCTTACCTCAGGTTACTCTGAAATACACTTCTACTTTGAAATACACTCTGAGATCGCTGAGGTACATGTGAGTAGGATTATTAACCGATAGAATTAATAATAAATTGGGAAAAAGTAATTTGATTGATGAGCTTGCGCTTAACCGTGAACCTGTCCCTTTAATGTGCTGCCTCCTGCTCTCCCGATTTTTATCAGATTCTGAACTCTGAGAACAAGAGAAAAAAATTGCTTGTCTTAGGTATTTTTTTGCGATCTGAGTGTAAAACGTTACTGAGCGATTATCGGAGGCGAAACGAAGAGTGGAGGCCGAGTATATATTCAAGGTTATACAATTTAATGGTTAAAGGAGATTACATGAGCAAGGCCTAACGTCAACTGAACTATTGTACAATCATACCAGGATAAATAAGTCGAGCGCGGTTGCTAAGTAAGAGGATTAAGGGCTAATCCCACATCCCCCTTTCTAGACATTTTGGTACTTCTTTAAAAATGTCTCTGTGCAAAGTTCTTAAACGATAGGAAGCGAGTCAATCAAGTATTTCGATCGCGAAACGAATCACTTATAACAAATGTTCTTTCAGTCCTAATCAAAACCTAATCTCTTGGGCGGGTTGACTTTTCATCCGGAACGAGTAGTGGTTCCAGGAACGGAAATTGGAATGGAAGACTTTTGAGCAGACCGTAAAGCATCTTTTTTCTCTGCCGGAACAGGTGGCTAATCCTTAGAAGTTTCAGGAGGATCGGGTAAAGGGCTTCCTGCTGCGTACTTTGCTTCTTTAGGATTTGGATTGAGCTGCCGTCTGTTTCTTCTAATTATATAACAGTTACGTTACTGTCAGTGTCGAGGTAATAGGAACGTGGCTCTGGTGTTTTGGCTACTACCTCCGCGTTCTCTTTACGATCAGCGATATAAACACGATCGCCTGGTGACAGATGAATTAGCTCTTTAACTGCATGTCGTCGTTTGTAATCTTTTGTTTGCACGGTCTTAATCTTGGCTTCCTTTTCACGCAATTTCGTCAACTCAGGCCATTGCGGTGTTAGTTTAGATGGGGTAGTTGGAAGGGTGGTACGTAGTCGCCTTTCCATGCATAGTTCGGCTGGGCTGAATCCGTTTTCAAGTGGGGTAACTCTGTAAGCGACTAGTGCTTCATATGGATCGTCGAATTTGGTAAGGAGGTTTTTAGTTGTTTGCATCATACGTTCGGCTTCTCCTTTGTTTTGGGGGTATTTTGGACTGCTAGTAATGTGTGTGAATCCCCAGTCTTCTGCAAATTTAGCGAATTCCGCTGAGGAATATTGTGGTCCGTTATCGGAGATCACGGTTTCTGGAATTCCATGGCGCGCGAAAATGGCTTTTAGGTGATTGATCTCTTCTTGAGGGGTGGATTTTCGGAGTACTCCAATTTCACAATATCGCGAGAAGTAATCTACCACGAGGACGAATTCTTGTTCTTTCCATTCGAATAGATCGGTTCCTACTTTCTGAAATGGACGCTCGGGTGCCTGTGAAGGAATCATGGGCTCTGCACGATTAATTTTTGTCTTGATGCAAGTAGGGCATTCTCTGAAAAGATCTTCTATCTGCTTGCTGATATTCGGCCACCAGACACCACTTTTCGCCCTTTCCCGGCATTTCTAGATGCCTTGATGACCTTTGTGTATCTTGTCTAATACATAAAGCCTTAACGCTGAGGGAATCATGACTCTGTCGTCTTTCATTAGGATTCCCTGCTGAACAGTGATTTCTGCTCTGTACTGCCAGTACGGTTGGAGTGAACAATTCAGGTGATGTTTCTCTGGCCAGCCTTTACTGCAGAACAGCTTAAGCTTTGAACAAACTTCATCTTCATCCTGTTGAAAGCGTATTTCTTGTAAGCGGCACTCTGTAGTTGGGAGGCATTCTATGTGTGAGACATAGAGGTTTAAATCTTCATTAAGTTGCTTCTCGTCTTTCGTGAGACTTCGGTGAAGCGGCGCTCTTGATAAGGTATCAGCTGTGGTGAGATCTTTTCCGGGTACATGGACTATTTGGTACGAGTAGCGCATCGGTCGCATCCGGAACCTCTGAATAAGTGGTGGCATGTCCTGGAGACATTTAGATCCTAGTGACGGCACCAACGGCTTTTGGTCCGTTTCGATAAGGAACTCTTTACCGAGGACAAAGTCGGCAAACTTTTCGCAAGCCCAAGTAGTTGCGAGTGCTTCTTTCTCTATCTGAGCCTATCGTTCGGTAGACATCATAGAGCGCGAAGAGTAGGCGATTGGCTTCTTTGTGTCATCCTCTTGGACTTGTAAGAGGACTGCTCCTAATCCATACAACGAGGCGTCTGCAGATATAATAGTTTCTTTCTCGGAGCAGTAATGAGCGAGAACTGGCGCTTGAGTCATTTCTTTCTTCAAGCGAGAGAAAGATTCTTCTTAAGCTTGGCCCCAGTGCCATTCGTTCTTGCTGGAAAGAAGATCGCGAAGAGGCATAGTCTTCTCGGACAGGTTTTCGATGAACTTCTGTTGGTGGTTGATCATTCCCAGGAATCTTCGTAGTTCTGCAACATTTTGCGGTCTCTCCATCTTTCCCATAGCTGCAGTCTTCTCTGGATCGGGGCCTATTCCTTGAGCGCTGAGACTATGGCCCGCGAACTTTAATTGTTTCCTTGAAAATCCGCACTTCTCTAGGTTCAGGGTGATTCTTGCTCTGATCAATCTTGTTAAAACTGCTTCAAGTCGTTCATCGTGTTCTTTTTGCGTCTTTCCATGCACAAGGATGCCATCCATAATGCATATCATTCCTTCCAAACCTTCCAGCTCGTTTAGCATTCTCTTTTGGAATCGTTCTGGTGCTGATTTTAAACCAAAGGGGAGTCGCTGAAAACAATATCTACCAAAGGGAGTCAGAAACGTAGCCAGGAGTTACGAGTTTTCTGCTAGCTTCTCCTGCCAAAAACCGGAATTTGCGCCCGGGGGGGGGGGGGGGGGGGGACACTTGGGTATTTTTTGGGTGGGTATGTGCCGCCCGGGACTCCAAATTGGCACCCCGTTCTAAAACAAATTTCCCCTAAAATTGATACCCCGTTCTAGAAATGGGCCGATTTTTTGTACCCCGTTCTAGAATTCGCCCTAAAACTGATACCCCGTTCTAGAAATGGGCCAATTTTTTATACTCCGTTCTAGAAAGTTTGTAAATTGAAATACCCCGGCTTTTTTTAAAAAGATGTTTCTTTATTTGTTCGACTTATACATCAAATAAATGCTTCTTCATAATCTGATCCACAATTTTTTATACCCCGAAAACGAAAAACGCATAGTAGCTCATTGCAGGTCATTGTAGATCATTGTAGATCATTGTCAGGTCATTGTAGATCATTGTAGGTCATTGTAGATCATTGTAGGTCATTGTAGATCATTGTAGGTCATTGTAGGTCATTGTAGGTTATTCCTTGTTTTAGTAACTACGAATAACTGTGACATCCGAGCCGGTATCAATTTTGAAATTTATTTCGGAGTTTCCTATTAATAGGTAGCCTGCGAAAACATCCGTTTCTCCTCGCTCTTCGCCGCTGGGGACGCTTCGCGAGGAGGAACGTCTAGCCTGCGTAGCAAGCGTTTCCAATCGAGTTATTGCGCGAAAGTTAGAGCGAATTCCCCTCCCCCGTCATTCATTTTTTTTTTGCTCTTGTCCCAGCTTTCGAACTTCGCGAGGAAACGCTTGCTACGCAGGCTAAGGAACGTACGTCTGCGACTCAGCGACAGAAATTCCATACTGATGACGTAAAATCTGTCCGGGATCCGGTCAGAAGCGCTGATTGGTCGACTGAGTAGTTACATTGTTTAAGCTATTGTTTACAAATGACAGACAAAAGACAAAAGGCCACAAAGGTCAAATGTAAACGCGAAGATTCTCTAACAAAACAGTCAATATTTCTGGAATATAGCCTTCTCTAAAGGAAACATTTGAGTTTTGCTGGAGCTCGTTGGCAGATGAACACAACACTTCACCAAAATAGACCAGAAGACACATAAAACTGTACAAATTTATTGAGCGGGCAAGGGCCAATTTCAACACACAACACGTGAACTCACAATCAGCAAATGTTTTACTATTACCAAACCAAAAAACAGTAAATTCCTACAAAGAGCGAAAAAATAATAGTTACAATACAGAAAAACTACTTTAAAGCGACTGCAAAATGAAATTAATGAAAAAACGATGAAAACGAAACTGCTTACCAAATGCTGAGGATAACAGAGTCGGTGGTCAGGGCCACCGAGGAAAAAGATAATCTACTTCGACGAATGATGTTACACTAATAGACACGTAAAAAACTGGTAATAAATAGGGGTGAGATAACAAACTATAACGAAATTTACATACAGCACGTAACAAAGGAGCGTAATTAACAAAATACCGGAGAACGAAAAGTAAAAGAATACACGATAACAAGTAAGCGAGAAAACGAAAAACAAAAGGAAAAAAAATTTGCCGAAACATTTATATTTGGAACACCATGACTACCGGATTTATTATGTAAACATTGATTTGCGTCATCAGTATGGAATTTCTGTCGCTGAGTCGCAGACTTCCTCCTCGGGAAACGTCCCAAGCGGCGAAGAGCGAGGAGAAACGGATGTTTTCGCAGGCTAATTAATAGGTTGATACGCCATTTCTCTGATGTTTCGATTGTGTTGACAACTTCATTGGCGATCATTACAGAGATATCATCTTCGTCCGAATCTTCGCCAACTCTATGGACTCGTTTTGAAGATTTGCAGACCTTGGAGTAATGACCCTTTTAATCAGACCCGTAGGCTGTAAAGGTCCGCTCGGTGGCCTAATCACAAATAATTTGACCGGCTTAAAACATGTCTCGCATGTATAAAAAATCACTGAAACCATATAATTAGCTCGTTATTCTTAAATTTCCCATATTTTGGGATCTGTGGCGGCTTCCAAATCTCGATGCTTTAGTTTTCTTTAGTATTCACTCCGTTTAGTGAAGAAATATTTCAGTACACCGTTAGCTTTTGGTTGTTTCTGAGCCTGGAACCCAACGTCCATCTTTGAACGGTAATGGCCTGAAACGAGTGGTCGCCATGTTGTGCTTACATAGCATGATTTGCTTTTGCACATTCACTACACTACTCCTGTGGACTTGGACACTGTAGTAGACTGTTATGCTCGGCTACACCCCCGTCGATTTCAACTGGAAAATCTTCTGCAATAACGGTAAGTTTAATTTTGTGTGACACTGTTAACATTAAAGGTCCGTTTTAAGCGAAAAAGTAGCCGCCCCAATCTCCTCGCGGTTTTTTCTGCCCTCGCCCGCCTTTATTACTTAGCAACCAAAACCGCCATGCTGCGCAAGCTACCAAAAGAGCAGAGGTCGGCTCTTTTCTGAAGGTCTTCTATAATGGTGAGGACAGATTCTTTGTCTTGCTGAAAGCGTCTTACGAACTGTGTTCTCTCGAAGACTAAAGGGACTTTTCCTTTAAAATGATCCTTGAATTTTTGTTTAACATTTGCGTACTGGATATCTTCACCTGACAGTTTGAAACTGTCATAAATGTCGGCGGCATTATTTCCCATTACGTAAATAAGCGCATTGATGCGAGTCCATCTTTTTGTCGAGGGTCGAGGGTCGAGGGTTCCATGTCGAGGGTCGAGGGTACCATGTCGAGGGTAATTTTTTTTCAATTTCTTTAGGAAAAACAAATGTGGTGTTGTTGTTGTTTGATTAAAATAGTACGTGGACATTCGAATTCGCTTTAAAGCAAAGAACCTTCTCCCTTCCTGTGAAGCTAGACAGGTTGTGCCTAAAAAAAAAATCAGAGCTTAGGCAGGGGCACCCAACGACTGTTTTCTGTGAAATATCTGTTCGGAGAACCAAAACTTGCCTACAATTTTCTATAACTTGAGGAAGGCTAAAAATTTCTAGATGGCCGTTCCATTCATGTACAGTTTTCGTAGCTTATCTAATAAATTCCCTACGATTTTCTAAAGTTTAGTTTTCCCATTTCAGTCCCCAAGTTAGCCTATTTTTCGTAGAACAAAGAAACCTAAAAAGAGAGAGGAATCAGAAAAATTCTCACTTTCGTAAAACCTAAAATTGCATCCAAAATTTTCAGGAAAATAATACTGAGGCCCTAAATAATTTCGAAAAGATTCAAGTTGCCCTAGGACGACCTAACAGCGCCGCTTAGAATGCATTTCTAGAGATTTAAAGGTACTCTAGATAGGCTAAAAAGTGTTTTCAATGCATTTAGGAGGGAACCGTCGTTGGGTGCCTTTGCTTAGGCTTATATTTCAGTCACGTCTGCCTCTTCTCTGCTTTGCATGGCTGTTCAGTTGGGTAATTTGAATATGGATATTTCACCGATTATTGCTTTTTAAGCTAGCCCTCTGTATGCGACCGAATTGTAGTGCTTTCAATGAAGTAGAAACGCGCCATGAAATTTTAAAATACAAGTCATCGATAATCACCGACACCGGAAA
>OZ037994.1:1270857-1305857 GCA_964035705.1 Porites rus
TTTTGGGTTGGGGTTTACGCTATAATATTTGAATAAAATCGCCATCTTGCAGAGAAACCATGGTGGTCTAGTGGTTAAAATAGTGGTATGCAGACCCTATGCTCCGGGATCGAATCCGCGCTTATTCGAGTGAATTTTTTCTCCTTTAAAATAGATTAGACTTACACTTTGACAACATTTGTTGATCATAAACAGTCTCTCACAGTCTATTCTTACTCGACGTAGGATAGTTTGGTCTTGCTGGGATTCTTCGATTTGAAAAAAATTAGTGAAAAAAATATCGGACTGCCGGTCATTTAGTGTTTTGAAAATCTTGACCGGTTACCGGCCATGTAGCCGCAGCCTTTACTATTTTCCAAGCAGATTCCCTTCTGTTCTAAGAGGGAATCACAGATGCAGCATTAGAGCTACGAGCCCGAAATTTATGTGTCATGTGTTTATCAAAAATTGAACATAACTGCCCTCCAAAAGTGTTTAAATTGGTGTTTGATTCGTGACATGGTTGGCCAAGTTAATATTGTGTTTTCATGGTCGTTTCTCAAACCTATCTTGTAGCGCAAATCACAGTCGATCAAATTTCCTTAAACTTGGCAGATGAAATAAACAGTCTTAAACCCAAGAATTTTAAGTTTCCCCTTTTAGCCTCACATCACCTTCTACTAAAAACTTTACACTTAATTTTCCATTTCTTCACTATTCCTTGCCTACGGCAGCATTTCTACCCTTTAGGTAAACTAGTTTAAATCATTAATATAGAGCAAGAAAAACAAGGGGCCCAAAATGGATCCCTGGAGGACATCACAGCAGATAGTTTGAGGAGAGGAGCATTGACCGTTAAATTGAACGAATTGCAACCTGTTGGAGAGGTAGCTTCTAACCCAGTCCAGAGCCACGCCACGTATACCATAGTGTTCGAATTTGTCAATCAGAATATTATGATCGACGGTATCAAAGGCCTTAGAAAGATCAAGCAAAATGCCAACGGCATGTTCATTGCGATCAAGAGTAAGGGAGATTTTTTCATATAGGTCAATCAATGCTAACGAAGTTGAATGATTTTTCCTGAAGCTAAATTGATTATCACATAGAATTTCTAGTTTACTTAGATAATTATAATGATGGTTATAAACAACCTTTTCAAGAAACTTAGAAAAGCTAGGGAGAATCGAGATCGGTCTATAGTTCGTAAAGAGTGATCGATCACCGGCTTTAAAGAGTGGTATCACGCGGGCAAAGTAGGTTTAGGTTTTTTCAGTAAGTAGGTTTAGTTGCTAGCAATAAATATGTTTGTATTAATACGTGTCTGAATTTACCGCAACGTCACAATCTTGCTTAGCAATCATGTGATGACTTTTGAGCACGTGCTGTAGTCAAGACGGCGGCCTTTTCCAACGTTCCAATCGTAGTGATGTGGACCTTCTTTCAAAACAGAATACTTCAACATATAAAAACAACAGTAAGAATCATACTGTAACTGATATTACTAAATTTTTTTTAATTTCATGTTTTATTTTAGGTTTACTATCTCCATGAAAACGACAGCGAAATGAACAACCTGAGTTTCATAGTTTCACATTTCACTCTGACTAGCAATTTTAGAATCTTTTTGAGCATTGTGAAATTTCGGGCGACATGACTCAAAATATCGGGCGACATGACTATAAATTTCGGGCGACATGACTCTGGTTTCGGGCGACATGACTTCGGGCGAGATGACTTTCGGGCGACTTGACCGTAAAGCCCAGTTGTATTAGAAAACCGCAGGTCATCTCAGGGGGGGGGGGGGGGGGTGCTCACCCCCTGCACCCTCTCCCTAGATCCGCCCCTGAAACAATAAATTTATTAATTAATTATTTACTTTTTTAAGAGAATAGGTAATGCTATGTAAGTAAATGGGAATACCTTAATAAATTTTTGTTGTAGTTGTATTTGTGTAAAAGAGACAGATAAAAAACTGCCTTGACTGGGTGTGAGGATATTAACTACTGTGAGTTGCGGAAAAAAGACGTCAGAACACTTTTATACTCATGGCTGAATTTTTTCGATTTTGTGAAATTTACTGAGAATATAGGACTGCCGGCCATTTAGTGTTTTGAAAACCTTGACCGGCAGTCAAGCTACAAAAAAGTTCTAAGTGTCACAAAACATGGCCGGTTTCGTCCTCTGAGCCCAGCGTAAACCAAACACTAGACTTGAGATCTATAAAGCATTTCAGGATCACTTGACTTTTCTAAATGGACATATGATAGTTTAGATTAGCTAGAATCTTTTGATTTTGTGAAATTTACTGAGAATATAAGACCGCCGGCCATTTAGTGTTTTCAACACCTTGACCGGTTACCGGCCATATAGCCACAATGAGATATTAATGCACAGATATGCCATTGATTGATTGTAGGTTTGCTTATTTTAACTTCGATTCATAATAATTGTAAGGTACATCGATCGCTGCAATTAAGGTAAAAAACCAGAGCACTAGCACTTTAAGCCTGATGTGTGGACCTTCAGTTCAGAGGGCTGTTCGGCGACTTTGAAAGAAACAGTCATTTAGCTTTTTTTATATAAATGATTGTATTATTCGAAGATGTTTATTTACTTTGTCTTTTCACTAAAATTGAGTGCTAAATTGCTTTTCTGTTACTTGGTACGGTGAGGGTAAAAGGCGGAATGAGTTTGCAGAATGGCATGTGGCATGGCTTGCGGAATGACATAATTATGTGGAATGTAAAATATGGTTGACAGTCAAGTAGTTTTAATTTGGTTTTCATGGTCCATGTTATATTTTGTTTACGACATGAAAATAGTGGAAGCCCATTGAATTATTAATTTTCATGGGTCTTCAAAAAGCCATCAAAAAGCCATGAACATTTTTCATGATCTATTAATCTTTCAATATTAATGGAATAACCACATGGTTTTTCATGGGTCATGAATTCAGAGGCCTCATGAAAAGACCATGAACTACAACACCATGAAAATCCTTCTTTGTAATTCATGGCATTTTTTGATGGCATTAAAAGGCCATGAAAAGCAACCCAAAATTTTCATGGTGTTTTCATGCGTATTTCATGGATTTTCCCAAAGCTTGAGGGTTTTCATGGCCCATGACCGAAAGATTAAGGGGTTTTTAATGGCTTTTTAATGTTTTTTTTTTCATCCTTTTTCCAGGGTGACATTCCATGAAAAATCTTATAAGATTTCCCATGAAAATACCATTAAAATCCTTTGAAAATCCTGTGGATTTACCGTAAATTAATTCATAGGATTTTCATGGGTTTTTAGTTCATAGTGTAGCTACTAGGCTATATGTTACAGCCCACAAGTAGCGAAAAGTGCCAGATTTTTGGCGACAAAAAGGATTAAAGTCTTGCTTTAAGTTGTTTTGTCTCGATATTTTTGACTAACTAGTTGGATTTTACTAAAACAGTTACTCCTCTCGCCTTCATGGCCTCTGAGTCAATAGCACATTCGGTCCTCATGGGCCATTGACTCAGAGCCCATTCGGGCTCGAGGAATAATTGTTAAGAAACGGTCCAGATAAGAACGATAGCACTGAACGGCAACGAACATGTTGGAATGCAAAAAAGCTGCTAACTTTTCTATTGTCTGTACTTACTTCTGATTGGCTTAAACAGCAAAAGTTAACAAAACTTCATAAAGCAGTACATATATTCATCCTTACTTTCCAACCATCTTCCATATAACAAAATCTGGTCTCAGTTTGAATAACAAAGACATCCTAGGTGGGGAACATGTAAAATTGTAAACTTTTCTTGGCCATTGTTTTCAACTGTTGTGATAAGTCAAAATCTTTTAACACAAAAAAACACCCTTTCAAAGTGGAGTGTAAATGCATTTAATTAATTATTGCGTAAACGGCTTTCATGTAGGTTTATGCAGGTTCATGTGGGGAAAGCAACGTTGCCGCATAACAACAGAAACTGCTATTCACCTTACCCGGATCATTGAGGCTGAATAACATGATATTGTTTGATTCCCCCCTCAGTGAAAGTCCATAAAGCAGAGGAGGCTGTTTTCTTCTGACTAAACAACTGGGGACATGGCAGCTTCGTTGTTAAAAGAATTGACGTCACGGTTAAAGTTATTGTACCTTGGCTTGATTGTCTCCTTCATTTATCTGTTTCCATATTCAAAACTGTCTCCTGTAACTTTCAATTTCCGACAGCTGGTTGGTAATGACTCCGAGCCTCGGTTTCCGCAGATCAGACTGTATACCACCACAGGACCACCTAATAAAACAGCGATCACAGACACCACAGGGCCACCGCATAAAACAGCGATCACAGACACCCCAATAACACTATTCTTGAGAATGTCAGGCAGTCGGCAGGATCACTTGTTTCGTTTTTATTGTCACCTTTACAGGACTTTCGTTCTGTATTGGCCTCCTTCCCTTGGAAAATTTGTTATAGTTCTTGATAAAGAAGGAAAGGGCGACTACAAATTTTCTGCAAAAGTAACAAATGAAACGAAGTCTTATTTTCCAGATTATAAGATCGAAGTACTGTATGAGCCCCTCCCCCAAAGAGACGACATATTGGACGTTAACGACGGTCATCCTAGGGGTTACACCAGGCAGCTTTGGAGCAGTTTCTTTATTGATCAGTATACAAATGACTCCATAATTGCTTGGATGGACAGTGATACCGCCTTTCTCACTCCAGTAACTAAATCTACGATTTTTGTCGGCACGAAGCTACAGGCTATAGCCACTCAGCCTGATATCACAAGCTTTAGGCATTGGGTGAAGCATTGGATGGTAACTAATGAAATTGCTCTAGGATTGCCGTTTGTTGCTGATTTCATGACTTATTTCCCGGTATACATATACCGGGACACCTTTACGCACTGCAGAGAATACATACTAAAAAGATTTAACTCAACTGATCTTGAAGAAGTCTTTCCAAAGTTCTTCGAGACGAACGGGACAGAGAGATTGGAGATATCCCCTGTCAACATTGTTCTCAATTATGCTTGGTATTTTGAAAGAGATCGCTACGACTGGAGTTTCGAGATCACCAGGAATCTAACAGAATATAATGAAGAGTTCCTAAAAGGCTATGCTATTGGACCTGAATATGTAAGAACGATACTGGCGGAACCTCAAACAGCCTTCCATTCAATGAAAACAAAGGGAATGTGGATATGGTCAAAGATTCTTATCAGTTACTGCTTGTCACACCGAGCAGCGGGAAATACTACGGTAGATATATGCACCAATCATATGCCTAACGCGGCGTTCAAGGATAATTTTCCTCTTTTTAACTATGATCTTCAGTTTATTACAGATCCTCTTAGATCCCCTTGCAATGCCGGCAACAATACCTTTACCTGCCTGCGAATCCTAGAGCGTCATTATAACCAAGTTGGTCTTGAGATTAAACAAGGGCGTAAGTTGGAATGGCGCAATATAGAAACGGTTGAACAGATTGCTAAGAACTCTGGTATAACATGTAATCCAATTTACAATTAGCCGCCGTCAGACAAGAGAAATTCGCAAAAGCTACATAAAGTACCTTTAAGCTAAGGTTTGAATTTTTCCCATTTATAAGATTAATAATATACACGAATTCAAAGAATTACCCAATTCTGATTGGCTGAGAAAGGAGTGCAGTTCTCCTGTAACACGAGTGAAAATTACAAATGTTTTCTGATTGGCTGAAAAAAAATAAAAGAAACCAACGAGAACCAATCAGATTAGAGATGTTTTAAAAACAACTGTGGCTTCAGTCGCCCATCAATGGCAGCGTTGAAAGAAAACAAATTCCCTACTTCGTTTTCGTGTTTTAAATCTTAAAAATTTCTCCATGAATGCAGCCAGTCATGGGGGTCTCAGGAACAGACAATGATGAACAGTCATTAAACAACTCAGCAAGTACGTGTCTTCATCTTTGGCTGCTCGAAGCGTTCTCCTGGTTTCAAAACAGCAGTATACTTCTTGCCGAGCTTTCATAATCGAGGTTGGTTCTAAAAACATTTACTTTCTCTAATTATTGCAAACCAAGTTAATATCTTTAACAGGCTGGTGTAAAATCAATCCTTACACATTTCCAAGTTCTTAGGTGAATGATTTTGAAAGCGTTGTCTTGAAAACGTTTGAGTTTGACAAAGTTTGTGATCTGTTTGAGCCAATCAGTTGAATGAACTAAAAACGCGCGCGCTGTCAAACTTTGTAGCTGCTGTAGTTATGTTTTTCGTGTATATTATTTAGTAATCACATGATTTTTCTCGTGCAATTTGAAATAAATGAGCACTTGTAAATTTTTCAAAGACCACAATGTGTATTTGCGCGCCCTACGGGCTCGCGCACTTTTGTTGTCTTTGAAAGATTTTACTCGTGCTTATTTATTCCGAATTGCACTCGAAATCATGAGGTTATCTATACTAATCATTTATTTTACCATTCACTATTAATGTCTAAATGAGGTTACCCCCCCCCCCCACCCAACCCAGGGGTACTGCCATGTAGTGGCTAGGTATTTGCTGCCCGATAAGGTATGGTTTTTTAAGGGTAGATCCTGAATAAGGGTATCACTTTTGGCTTTGTTGGCGTTATGTCCCCGGTGTGATCCTTAGATAGGGTACCTAACTTCTAAGTTGTATCAGTTAAAATTTAAGGGCGAAAATGCTCAGCTTAATAGGGAATCAATGTACATGTTATACCTCTTATAATTTGATTACATAACTCTTCATTTTTTTCACCTTGTATGTATATCAAGTGTAGCCATTTCAAATTGTGTATTTTTTATCCAAGTTTTGATTTTTTTTACTGTTTTGTACACTGAGGAAGCCCGAAGTGCGAAACGTTTGTGCGGTAAATAAACAACAAGTGACATGTGAGAAAGTTTAGAGTCACAGACCTCTTTGACGTTCAAGATTATTCAAAGTTTAGGTCGAAACATCTTGAATCCTCTAGGATCCTTACTCACAAGTGGCATCCTTCGTCGGTGAGCTTGATATTTTTCACCCACTATAGCTTCAGCTGTATCTTCGTGCTACACATGGTGCAACACTCTTCAGATAAAATAACCTAATAGTAGATTACAACAGTACGCTGATTAACTGAAATTTTCAAAATACAGTTACTGCAGATACAACGCTGTTTCCATGGTTCTATTGCAATTTTGTGACGATAGGCTTTGCCCTTCCAAGCAAAAATCGGGGAAATAAGCGTTAAGAGAATTCGAGCGACTTCGGTGTGTGAACAACAAGGGGGAAAACTAACTCTGCAACTCGCTTGGCTAACGGGAAAGAAACTCGTCACTGTTCCACGGTACTTGGATCTGCTACAACTGGAAAACAGGACACCACTCAAACTTGGACTTTAACAGTTTAATCTTCAGCTCGTGGACGTAAATCATACAGACATGTAAATCCTCAATGTAAATCGTAAAACAGCGATAACAGTGCTCTATTTATACTAACCGATCAACTTATTACAACATCACAAAACAAATGGAAAGAAGGCTGAATAAAATCAGCTGAACACCGAAAATAAATCTGGATAAATTCAGCCTTAAATTTGGTATGTTAAACTAAACGACTCAAAGTTAAATGTCAGTTAAACAAATGAATTTTGGAAACTTACAAAGAAAAGAATTCGAGTTTCCTTTGCTCAGGATCCCTCAAAATGACTAAAAACTACGAACGGTTGGTATTTGAACAGGAGAAAGGCCCAGTTGTTCACTGACTAATATAAGCTGTATAATTATTAAGAAACTAACTATCCTTTTAAAAGTAAACATTAGTAACATGTGTATAGTTTAAAGGAATTATTAAAACATCTCAGTGTAAGTCAACTTCAAAGGGAATATTTGAAAGCTAGATAAGAAATTCGAGGCAAATGAAGAATTCATGGGAAATTTCTCCTTACAATTTTGTAACAAAAGAGGACTTGAAATTTTCTTAAGTAGAAATTTACTAGCTTGTCTACAAGAAGATCCAAGCTTGTTGCGCTTGTTTTAGTGGCGAGATAGGGCCAGATGACGAATACTTCCCCCCACAGTGATGCGGAAGTTAATGTTATTGTCTTTAAGATTCCTTACATGCTTTTGCTCATTGTTTTGCAAGGGTTGTTAATAAAAATTATTTTGAAGGAGGACCCGGTGGTCTATATCCGGGATCTTGAATAAAACGATTGTATGTATATATGATCAATGTTTACATGTATGTGAAGAAAGCGAGAGTTTTTATGAGTGGTTTCCGGAAGTGGTATCATTGCGGCGAAAGTGATTTATTGTGTGATTTTCCCGAAGAGAAATCATCTGGTAAAACCCCACAGTAATCCCACATATATATAGCAAAAATGTAGCCACAAACGTTGGACGAAATTTCCTCAAAATACTTGATGAAGAATTTCGCTGAAGTATACGATAGGGTGGGGAAATCTGTCATTTTGGTCTGTGAAAGGGCCCAAAGGGCTAACAGATGAATTTTATGGCTTTATAAAGTCGAGAAAACGCTCTATTTTTTTGACTGATTCCTATTTAAACGACAGTGCATTTACAGCAGTTAATAAAAGGGATGCAAAGTTCTAAAAAACGTTCGCGAATAGGGTACCATTTTTCAATAGAGGGTATACGAAAGGGGTACTCTTCTCGTGAAAAATGGGTAAAGGGTTGGACCTCGGGACGAAGCCCCCCCTCTTCCCTCCGTATAAAAATTTGTTTAGTACCCCCTTCCCCCGGGGAAAGGACTGAGCTGTCAACAACAGCAATTTTGAGGCGTGAAAAGCGGAAAACCGCCAGATCAAAGATCCCATCGCAGTCTCTTATTCAGTGGTTCTTCGCTCGGGCTCCGCCCTTGTTTCTCGTGCTCGCATTCTACTGTGTCTCAAATGAAAAATAAGAGACTGCTTGCAGTCTACAAACGGCCAGCATTTGCCACAGCGCTACCAAAAACATCCAGCGAGGGTCGCCTGTGCTACATGGCACCAGAGATATTTTTAGAAAATGAGATGACAACAGCAGCTACCATGGAAGACCTAAAATCCATAGACGTAGGGGCAATGGGGATAGTGTTCTTCATGCCTCTTAACTCAGACCTCAAGCATCTCTTTTCAGCCGATCTCTCCAGTTCCCATCTTCCTTGGAGAGAAGTGATCGAAAGCAAGTTTCTGAAAAAAGAGAAACCCGCCACACACGACACTAAGTATCAGGTATTTCAGGCCACCGACTGGTTTCTGATCTTCGAGGCGTATGAGAGATGTACCCTCTTTATGCCTACCGAGCTTCCATCAAAGGCTGAGTCCTAGAAATATTTGAAAATGACAACTTCTTGCCCCACTGCCGCCGAGCTATTCCACTAATTAGTGGAATAGCTCGGCGGCAGTGGGGCAAGAAGTTGATAAAGGTGAGTCAAACTACTGCTGCCCTTCCTCCCAGAAATCCGTAACGCAAGGAAGTCCACTCCAGAGGAGTGACGGCAGGACGAATTTGCTTATAAAGCAAAATAGTGTTGCGAAGAGCGGGACCCTTATGGTGTCGCTGAGGAGGCACCTGAACCAATTAAGCGCAAGCGATACCAAAGTCCCAAAGAAATAAGGAAATCAAGAGAAGTTGGCAAGATGACGCTGTTAGACCTTTTTGGATCAAAATTCTGCACGAAATGTGAGCGCAGTTTAGCCTGCTTTTAATTTTTTATTTGATCAACTCTCTAAGATGGACACCTCTGGGATCAGAAAAAATGGTCTGTCTTAAAGAGATGTCCATCTTTTTGAAAATGATATAAAGGAAGTAAAGCAAAGTAGGGACCAGCTCTAGGTGTCCAATTTATGGTGTAGGAAGATATCCGTTAAGGGATTTTGTATTTTAAAATTTAGCATGAGAGCTACAGTACTCCTGGACTCACTATCATGCTGAATTTCAAGAAAGAGGCCTTTTTGTGTATGGGAGGGTACATATTTCCCTAGACTAAATTTTAAATACTTTCAAATAGTTTCACGTTTTTGCATTTCTGTATTCAGTCCATCGTTAACTGTGTTTGTTGTCACTTAGTCTTCTGCCACTGTTTCAAGGCAAGGTCGCTTATCAGAATTTTACCCTATCAGAGCCTCTAGAAGGTGGACTATTTCAATATTACAGTTAAAATGTTAACCTGCAAAGAAGTGTTGATACCAGTGGGGTTAATGTTTTCATACTCACACATTGAATCTGTTGTGGCCCGCTTAAGGCAGCACACCTAAACTTTTGGCATACAGTAAAACCCCATGACACAGAACCTGGATTTTAAGAGCCTGTTGGGCGAAAATGAGCCAGTTGAGGCACCCTTCTATATAAGAACCTGTTCAGCCTAAAATTTGAAACAGGTTCTTATCTATGGAAAAAAATTCTGTACACTTAATTAACTCATTGTCTTCGGAGTGGATTTTTCGTAGTTTTGACCATGCAACTTTAAAAAATCATATCGCTGCTGTTATTTCCAGTACCTTATAAAGCTATACCTCATTGGAAAGGGCAAAAATTAAACTTTCAGAAAAAAAATATTTCGGTCTCAGGAAACCCATAATATTTAACAAAAAAAATTATAAACAAGCAAATGTCTGCATAATTATTTCAAAAAATTTTTAAGAGTGTAATTTTGCCAGGAAAGCTTCCTGTCTTGTGTAATACAGTACAAACAACTTTTTTGCTTCAATATCTAAGCTAAGCAGCCTGAATATCGGCCGAAAATATAGAGCGACTAACAATTTTATTTTGTGACCTCATCGGATTATGCAAATGAGGTCAGGGCTAATTAGCATAGCGAAACTAGATACTTTAGCGTCACTTTGTGGCCTGAATATTTACCTTCAAAAGACGCTTTATTTTTCAGTTTCTCAGCGAAATATCGAGTTGAAAACAAGCAAACATGAATTCGCTGATATAAGCGATCAGGAAAAAATTCCATATAACCCCATACATTAATTATGCATTCGATCTCATTAATTATGTATCCCTGCTATTGTCTTCTAAGACAATAGCAAATTCCCCAGAGTATTGCATATATACATCGGTAATGAATACTTACTGCGTTAATAAAAGAGGAATTTTTTTTTTTTTTTTTTTTTTTTACCTCTCTCTCGCTCTTATTCCCCCTATCTTTCCCCGGCCACTCTCTCCAGTGCTCCCGCAGTTTCCTTTTTCCTTTTTTCCTTGGCCGTCAGCGAGATTTGAACCAACGCTACTCTTTAGCTCTGGCGTTCCTGTCTGTCTACCATACCACTAGACCACGACGATTTGTTGAGATTTACCGGATAAAAGAAAGATATCGTTTTGCATGTTGAAGTTCAAATATACATAACAATACAACTGAAACATGAAGTCATGTATATTATTCAGGCTTTTGCTTGTAACATATCCACGAAAAAATGCATCAATGCAGGCAATAAAAAGCACGCACACTTCAGAAACGCTCTTTCCCTGCATGTATTTCAGTCGACTATGGCCATGGCACGCGAAATGAACTTCTTGAAGCTCTCTAAAATTCTGGCGGATCACGACCGGTGCATAGAGTGGTGTAAGGAAAACAACCTACTCGCGTCGTCATTGAAATGTCCTAGAGCTGGGTGCCACAATGCACTCAGCTGGACTAGACGAGCTTCATCGCGAGACGGGTACGAGTGGCGATGCTCCAAGAGAGGTTGCAATGGGGCAGCATCAATGCGCCAGAAGTCGTGGTTTTCTGGTAGCAGGCTATCCATTGAAAAAGTATTAGCCCTAACTTACGCTTGGGCGCACAAATTTACCACTACTCAAGCAGTGCACGAAACCTCACTGGACGACGAAACAACGTCAACAGAAACGGTGATAGATTGGTATAACTATTGCCGTGAGGTTTGTGCCGACAGAATCATGAATCATCATGCGGGGCCAATAGGCGGACCTGGAACAACTGTTGAGATTGACGAGTCCAAGTTTGGCAAGATGAAGTATCACCGAGGTCGCAAAATCGAAGGGAAGTGGGTTTTTGGTGGCCTTTGCCGCGAAACCAAGGCCTGCTTCCTTGTCCCGGTAGAGCGTAGGGATAAAGAAACTCTCTTGCCCATTATTCGCGCTCAAATATTGCCGGGTACACGCGTGATGAGCGACTTATGGAGATCTTATGACTGCCTAAAAGACGAGGGCTACGAACATCTCACGGTTAACCACAGCCTGAACTTCGTAGACCCAGACACAGGTGCCCACACACAGGGCATCGAAAATACATGGTGGGAAGTGAAGCGAAGTTATCCCCGTACAGGAACATCCAAAGAACTCTTCGAAAGCTACCTACAGGAGTTTATGTGGCGTAAGCATTACGGAGAAAACCCCTTTGGAAACATATTGAAGCATATCGCTGAACTTTATAACGTCGGAAACGACATATAAATGCGTAAATATATACCACTCTATGCACCGTTCGTGATCTAAAACTATCGACACTAAGATATGGAACACAGACAGATGAGACGTACGAGGCAGGTACCTCAGGAAATATTTCAGGGATAACAAAACTCGGACGAACACAGCTAAAAAGGTAGGACTTTATTTCATTTTGTTTAGCGTGTTAAATTCGGAGATTAATTTAGGGAATTTAATGGTCTGCGCTACGAAATATTTTGTTTTAGTTTTACGAAACGGGCTTATTTAAATAGCTAGGTTTACCAACAGAAAAAAGGAAAAAAAAATGTTTGAAAAAGTTTCGATTTTATTGCAAAAAGCGCCAAATTTAGGGCGTTTTAAAAAAGACTTAGAAAAAAAAATAAAATTTTTATGATAATAGCTGAAATCCCAAAGGCTAACTATTGTTCTTTCTTTTGTTTTCTTTTAACAATGGATGAATGCATAATTAATGTAGGGGGTTATACGGAAATCTTGCCAGCGATCAAAATAAGCAAGGCTTTGAAGGCAAAAAGCCCAGCGGGACGGAATTCACTGCGTTTGAAGAGAATTTGTGCCAGACATTGCCGACTCGGGAAATTGAAGGGAAAGCTTCTTACTGTCTTCTTACCTCGTAAGTCAGCATTCAGAATTCTCTTTGGGGACATAGGTGCCTTGTCACTTCAACTGAAATTTGCATGCCAATGAGGTCAATGCTTCATGCTTAACAGATCTGTCTTTGAAGGCTTGATTTGCATAATGAACAGAAGCAATTAGTGTCATATTTTCAAGCGTTCGCTTTTTATTCGAGTTCACAATATTCACAAGATGCAGAGTTGATTATGATCTGTAAATGGACTTAGATGGTGAAAAAATTTTGCGATTTAACTTGTCCTCTCCGACAAGTCTTATATCAGTATTAGGCATTTTTAAAGCTGACGAATTTTGTACCGTGGATAAATAAAGATTATCTATCTATCTATCTATCTATCTATCTATCTATCTATCTATCTATCTATCTATCTATCTAAAATCCAGGTTCTGTGTCATGGGGTTTTACTGTATGCCAAAAGTTTCGGTGTGCTGCCTTAAGCGGGCCACAACAGATTCAATGTGTGAGTATGAAAACATTAACCCCACTGGTATCAACACTTCTTTGCAGGTTAACATTTTAACTGTAATATTGAAATAGCCCACCTTCTATAGCCTGCGCGCAGACGAAATTAAACTCTGGTTAAGGTACTAATCAGAGTTTAGTTATTGTCTGCACGCAGGCTAACCTTCTAGAGACTCTGACGTGAGGGTAAAATTCTGATAAGCGACCTTGCCTTGAAACAGAGACAGAAGACTAAATGACAACAAACACAGTTAACGATGGGCTGAATACAGAAATGCAAAAACGTGAAACTATTTGAAAGTATTTAAAATTTAGTCTAGGGACATATGTACCCTCCCATCCACAAAAAGGCCTCTTTCTTGAAATTCAGCATGATAGTGAGTCCAGGAGTACTGTAGCTCTCATGCTAAATTTTAAAATACAAAATCCCTTAACGGATATCTTCCTACACCATAAATTGGACACCTAGAGCTGGTCCCTACTTTGCTTTACTTCCTTTATATCATTCTCTAAAAGACGGACATCTCTTTAAGACAGACCATTTTTTCTGATCCCAGAGGTGTCCATCTTAGAGAGTTGACCAAATGAAAAATTGAAGCAGGCTAAACTGCGCTCACATTTCGTGCAGAATTTTGATCCAAAAAGTCTAACAGCGTCATCTTCCAAATCAAAAGCAAAACACATCCACATTGAATTTCCACATTATTATTCTTAGCCACTTTCAGGGAATCATGCAGTCGGCTGCCTGAATGACTGCACTAATCCCTAAATTTGCTAATTTGAGGGCCCTCATGATACAGGATGCTCTTCAGCCTAAACTTTGAAATAGGTTATTATTTTCTGAAATGGAGTGTTCATATATTATTTTCTAAAGGAAGACTTCAAAAATCCCCATAAACAATGCTTCAGTTTTTTCTTGTTACGGTCATTTTCTACAAGCCCGGCTCGGTAAATAAGCTTAAGCAGTAACTTAACTTACAATTTGCAGCAAAATCAAAAAAGCTCACAACTTCACGATCTATAAAAACAAGACTAGAGTTAGCCGAGCTTGAGCTTATCTGTACCATGATTGTAATCCTTATGTAAGAAAGCCTTTGAAAGAACTGCAAATAACACCTTACCTCAGAAGCTCGAAAATACGGTGGCTCTGTACTGTCCTTCTTCGAACTCTTTGATTGTGCTTGCATCCTTGTCCCAGGCTTTCTAGCTCTCCAACATATGAACATATGCGTTGACCGAGGAAAGTTTCGAACAAACTTCAAACTTCTGTAAAATTCTCCAAAAATCCATCAGGGAAAACGCTCTTAAACTGTGTCATACACAAGTCTTCCGCAGCATCAGGACAATGAAACGAACAAAATTCATACTACAGCCCTCCGCTAGTTGGGAAGTCAAATGAAGAAGACACGATCACAACGCACTTTGATTGGAAGAGATAAAAACGCATTCTATTGGTTGATAGGTGAGAGGACCAAACTGCAACGGAGAACCAACTGCAACGCTGCAAGTGCGCAGTAAACGCGCAATACGCGGGGCAGCCAGGAAACTGGACTTTCTTATAAACCTTTCTTCTTCCCCTCCCTTTAATTATATACCAATGTGTATTTAGTGGATTCCTGCTTGTTGTCATCTTAACGACAATTAACAGTGTTGATCCCTTAAGGGTGTCTGCTCTCGCATGAAATGTAGCCTGTTCCAGCACAGGTAGCCCAAGCTCGAAATATGGGCATCGGCGAACATCGGCATTGTTGCGTAACATTCGAAATATAAGGATTTGTATGCGAAAAAAACCTATCGTTTCCGTAACCTACGAAAATGAATAGATTTCAATAAAGAACAGCTTATCTTACATAAAATGTGTGTTACGTCTCTCCTGTATGATCCATTGGCAGATTTATGGCCGTTTTATGGGTTGCACTGTAAACGGTTTTCTCTGGTTCCAGGCGTTCAGATAGTAGAGCGCGGCGGTCAGTGCTTCTTCTCCGTGCAAACAGACGCATTCTTGACTGTGTACATTTGATGCTGTGGATTATTTACAGAAATTTTTCCTATCATCATGCAATCCGGTTTGGTCCTGTTAAACACATTGCGACGAGATTTTTGCCACAGAGCAATATGGCAAAAATTGTGAATTCCATCTCCCCTGCTATCAAATGGTAAATTTAATTTTCCCGTCTCATAAAATGAAGTTAAGTCTTGTTCAAAAATAAGTTATCCAGCACATGCAAGAGTAGTGCCGTTTCCAGTTAACAGGACACTGTGGATTCTCAGTTGTTTCCTTCTGGCAAATAACACATTGAAACCAGTCAATTGCTTGAGGCAGCGACTTGTTTCCTTCGTCTTCAAATTAACCTATTTCTTACTTCATTTTTTTTTAACCGACGGTTTTCTCTGTTATATGACTAGAATAATTTTTTTTAGCTAAACCGAGTCGCATGCATAATTAGAATGAGACAGCACAAACTCTTACCATCCGAACCAACTCAACCAATAGAAAGAAGAGAAAAGGCGCGCATGTGAAGATAAATTCCAAAATATGGCCTACATTTATATATAAAGAGAGGGAAATAACAATAACAATTCGCATCAAAACTCAAACGTGTATATTTTTGTACCTGTATTTTGAAATAAAACGTCTTCCCCGGTACCCACATTTTTCTCCTTCTCCAAAAATGGCGGCAAATTTCGAAGGCTTGAAAAAATCGCTTTTGGTTGGAATCAAAAGCTTTTTTCGGGAAACGTCATTGCCTTATGTATAGATTTGGATGAGAAGATAAAAAGATTCGTTATGGCCACTTTAAATCTAAAAAAAGAGCAAGAAAAATAACTTCGCGGGGGGTAAGGGTGTGAAAATTTCATTCGCTGCTAACTAGCTGAAGTTGAAAAACTAAGCTTGGCACTATATCAGGATATCACGAGCCTGGGAATGTAAATATTCCTACAAAGTTTGGCGCTTGTATCAAAAATCGCATGATTTTCTAACGTAGCCGCCGGACTAACCGTCCGTAAACAGTTTACAAGGGCGTCCCTGGTTTTCAAGATCAAATTCTTCTAACATTCGCTGTCACAGCTGCTGTCACATTGTTCTTCCAGCGCTTGCATAGTTCTTCTTGACTCTACTGGACCTACTTGCTTGGATTAATTAAATAAACAGTTCGTTCCAGAACTACGTCTTACTCCACAATATGTTCTCCAAAGTGGCGTGGGAGGACGAGGATTTTCCACCTTAGGGGAAAAGGCAAATTCTGGTCGCGGCTATGCAGCTGAATGGAAGATATGGTAATGAAAAATTTATTTCCGCGATATCTTTTTTTATTATTATTTTCAAAACTCAAGGGCACCCAACGACGATTTCCCCCTAAATGCATTGTAAACACTTTTAAGGCTGTCCAGAGTACTTTTAATTAGATCTCTAAAAATGCATTCTTTGCGGCGCTAATAAATATATTTTGTCAGGGTTAAAAGCGAAGCTCTCGATAATATTTATAGTTTGCTCATACTAAACATAAAATCGTGTAATGCTAAGCGGAGAAGGCAATGAGAAATGTGAAAAACAAAAATAGGTCTAATTGCAGCACACTTTTTGCACATTTCCTTGCCGTTGTTTTGCATCCCGCTACAACGTGAAACGTCCAGAAACTTCCTGGTTTTCACGTTTTATGGACGAAATGTCGTACATGTTCTTGTTCCCAATGTTTCCACTGCCGCTCATTTTTTTAGCTTCTAGAGCAAATTGAGTCTTTTTAAAGATTACAAGGGCTTCAATATTTACGCATGAGCAGAATATTATTTGCAGACAAACACAGTTGGACGACATTGCGCATCAGCAGACGATTATTTGTAGGTAGTTATTTGCAGGTCACGTGGTGGTCTCTCGTCAAATGAAAGAAAGAATTATGAAGATTGTTGTTGCTGTGAAGCAATGAGAAGACAAGCTGAGATCTGCACTTGATTAGAGCCCAGAAATTGTCAGTAGAAATTTATCCGCTGTCAGTTCGTCAGCGTTCGTCGCCTTTGACATTATCACGTGAGCTTAGCCTCGAATAACCTTTGCTAAGCTGCAGGCAGTGCTTTTGTTATATCTCCTGCTTATTTATAAACTTTTGTCTTTCTCTTTTGTTGTTACCTAGCGCAATAACGTCTCTAACAATTAAAATCTCCGCCAATCAGCATTTCCAATCGACGTTTTCGATATGTAGAAAAGCGTGGAAGCTCCCTTGCAACTCAGAAGCTTTCCTTTCAAGCTTAGAAACAATTTAGCTGACAATTCCAAAGTTAACGTTCAGTGTTAGCAAATTCGCAAGTCAAAGAATTGATATCAAACGTGGTTTTCCAGGGAAGTTTCATCGGCGCATGCTCTGATGGCCTATTTTTAATGCTGTCTTTAGTCTTATGTGCTACCAACCGTTCATCGGTTATCAAGAACTAATTGGATCTACCACAGAGTCAAGTAAGTGTTAAATGTCTCATCTCTACCTTCCTTCGGTTAGGAAAACGAGAGTGGCTTCTCAACTGACCAGTTTTCCTTGCTTGGGGCATAGAGTGAAACAGTCGCGAGTTCAGTTGCATCGCCGCTTTTGTAGTCGAAGCGTTTGATGTACACGTCTCGGTTTCAGGTGTCAAAGGATTAGCCCTTCCGAGTTTTTAATGTAGTTAGTTTTCGATAGTGTTGTTTTCGTTCTGTGTTGGAGTACAGTTTTTGTTTTTGTTAGTTCAATAACCATACAGCAGTTCAATAAGTACACAACTGATATATAACCACACCAGTAGTTCAATGACCACACATTAGTTCATTGAGCGTAAACTACATGTAGCTGCGGGAAAAATAGCCACAAATACGTTAGTTATTTTTAATAAGAATGTATAGCATTAAGTAAGTGGTAAGTACTCATTTAGCTATGGTACGAGAACTAAATAGATATGTTACACTGTTATTAAGTTCTAGTGAGCTCACTAATATAGACAGGAACATAGACTGATGTTAATTTTAAAATGTTTAGTCTGCTCAGAAGGTCTGTCATTCTCATCAGCGGCACAGTGAACAGACCTGGAAAGAGAGTCAGCGCCGAAAAGGGAAAACATCGACTCGGTCCGGAGAAAACTTCGACAAAGCGCCTGTTGATAAAGTAGAAAAAAATAAACAGTTAACGGTGGATGAAACCTTGTTTTTTTACTCTCTCTCCGCACGTTTCAAACCGTGGTACCACAGCTGGCCCTACGTGCCTGAGTCGACTACCACCAATCCATGTTTAAAAATAGTTATTTTTTACCGTACAAGTCCTGAACTTCCAACTTTCTTGGTTGTTTCAAACTGGAAAGGCCGCTGCTCATTTCTTGACCATATTTCAAAAATCTGCTTTCGATACGATAATGTCTGTGCAAATATAAGAGATCATAACAATTGCAGGCGCTGTCTCAGAAAGGTACCAACAGTTTTCTTTCCAAAACGAATTAGAAATAAAGTTTCAAATGCGTCTAACTCACCGTAGCTTGAATAAAAACAACCAGTAGGATGACCGCACTATGTTTTCTTCACTCGATGGCTTACGTCATTCCACATCATGCGCAATTTCTTCAAATGTTAACCGGCAACCGCCGTGAACTTTCGGGCGCAACTTGAAGGAGTTACATCACAGTGATCCTGGTGTGCAAGTGAGGCCTCATTCTCAGCAGTTCGGTTTTCGTATTCCAATGTAGATATAGACTTAAATTACATAAACTATTATGTATTTAAAAAATTGTACAGCACTGCTTTAGTTAACAATTTTCATTATGGGCTCAGTAAAAAACATATGAATGTGACGTATAAACAAACAAGCAAGTATTTAAAATGAAAATGATAATGAGATATGACGGTATTATGATGATATTATATCGCATTGCCGGGCGACCTACCATTTCAAGTAAGTGTTAAATGTGTCATCTCTACCTTCCTTCGGTTAGGAAAACGAGAGTGGCTTCTCAACTGACCAGTTTTGCTTGCTTGGGGCATAGAGTGAAACAGTCGCGAGTTCAGTTGCATCGCCGCTTTCGTAGTCGAAGCGTTTGATGTACACGTCTCGGTTTCAGGTGTTAAAGGATTAGCCCTTCCGAGTTTTTAATGTAGTTAGATATTAGTGCAGCTAAACGCTTATTATCTGTTTAAAAATTTTCATTTCGATAGTGTTGTTTTCTTTCTGTGTTGGAGCATGTTTGAATTTCGAAGCTTTTGCGTGACGATCTCGGAAAGCGAATCAGCCTACCTTCTCATATAAATAAACACAACGTCAATTTTAAGAGAAAACAAGGTATGAACCAAGCTAGCCTCAAACGCAGACGTTCTTCAGGCCGGCTAACCGGGCTGGCCCCACCTTTACCACTATACAAAGCTCATTTCTTTGCAATGCCGGGTTAGTGCGCGCTCTTTATTTCTGGAATAGCGTCGTGGAGCGTCTTACGTTAGATGGCGTGTATAATTTATTGTAACAGTTCTAACAACTTAGTCAGTTACCCTGACGAAGTCTTTTAATAAAGACGAAATATCAGCAAGAGTCGTTTTTTTTTCCAGTTTATTGAGGTGATATAATGTTATTCTGGAATTACCATCCTGACTTTGAACAAAGTTGTTTGATGTATTATACAAAGCTCTATATATATACATTTAGGTAAAACCTTTCCTTGAATATCTCGCGCATGGAAAATAAAAGCAAAGACCTCAATCTGCCTTTATTTCATAGGTTCTTTACTTTAGTTTTTGAATAACGGCTTCGATTTTTCTTTTATTTTAGTTGCGTAAGCAAGGGACTGTTTTTTGCTGCTTTGACAACCATTTTCAGTTAGACCACTACTGGATATGGAATTTGTTTCGTTGTCGTTCGCCAAATGCAGGAAAGACATTTAATGGTGTACCATGATTCCAAATACGTGCATAATTGTCTCAAATGGTTTTCGTTATGCTTAAGCTGTCCCAATACATGAAAGCTGACGAAAACGAAACTGAAACTCAGAAAAGTCGATAATTCTCAGTTAGTTTGAATGATTTTGTCGTTGCGTGTGAAACAAACAACAGCCCCCGGGCCCGGCACTGTTTCGTGTCACTGAATAATTTAGAAGCATCCAGGCTTGACACCAAACTATAGCAACATCACAAAACAAAACAATGTGAAAAACAACGGATCATTCAATGTGAGCAAAAGGAATGATCTATTGGGTGAACGGTTCATTACTCGATATCAGGCATTTCAGTGTGCATTCACTCGGAGAGAATGAGGGTGCACGCCAAATTCTTATGAGTTTTGACTGCAATTTAGACATGGGATTAAAGTTGTAGAAGGCCTAAATGTAATAAAAGATCCTCAATGTAATAAACTCTTTAAGAGTATAGCGCCTTTTAAAGAGGGCTATTTCAGCTAGAGAGTATGGCAGTATGTGCGCTGAGGTTATTCAACTCATAGTTAATTGAGTGGAATGGTTATGAAACCCGTCAGACTCCTTTGTTATATGTTTTTGTGGACCTGAAAGTGCACAACGTTCAAAAAGAATTCGTATCATTTTGATTGTATTGACCAATAAAAACGTTGCATTAATTTATTCCGTAACAATTTGCCAACAGAAAACAAAGGATTGTGCACTTTCAGGGTGCTTCCAACCTGCAGCACTGTTGTTTTTATCATTGATGTTTGCCGCTTTTCATAACCAGTCTCCTCTAATAACTATGTTCAACTTAAACGCGTGACTTTCTCTGTCACATCCAAGGCTCCGAAATTTACATTGTTCTCTAATCACTCTGCAGTGAAACGAGAACAAATTATTTTCACTCTAATGTACAACAACGCAAACAAAATCAGGAATAGGCATCTCGTTTATTAGACAGCAAAACTACAGCAAAGCGGGCGGCATAACTAACAGTCAGAGTAATTAAAATAACGTAAAATTACAAATAAGTCACTTAAAATATATAGCAGAAAAACTAACACCAGTGACACTATCAGAGTAATTTTGCACTTAACATAATAAATTACAACTGCACGCTGAACAGAGGTATGTGAGAAATTTAAACGTGAATCAATAAGAAAAAGGCTATCGAGAAAATATCTGAAGCACGCCAGACAAACGACTCCATAAAAAAAGTAACAACCGTGAGCACAAACTAGAGAATATCAAGAAAGAAGTAGAGGCACAAAGCAGAAGCGAACAAAAGCCGCAAGCAGAGGTTTCTCTTTTGCATGGCTTTTAGCGTTTTCGAAGTCGTTCGCGTGAGAAACCTCTGCTAGGCTTGGATAAATTCTGCTCGTAAAATGGCTTATTCTGCCTGCCGGCAGTGATCGTAAAAATTGCTTTTTCTGCTCAAAATTCCACTTGGACACCCTTAGCCTGCTCAAATTCTGCTAGGTATCCGAGCCGCATTTATTTTCGCAAATATAGAAGGGAGCCTAGGGTTAAAGCCTAAAAACTGAATTAGTCAGATATTCATTATGCATAGCAAAATTGTAATTCATCTTACTTTTAAGGAGGCTCGGAAAGATTTTTCGGGGTCTCCAAGTTTCATTTTCATGTGAACAGCGGTAACTAACAATACAAAAGGCCAGCTATTGTTGGGCACGAAAATATGAAACTAGGAGACACTACCCCTGAATAATGAGAGGCTCTCACTTGTAAACACAACATTTCTGACAAAATATTAGCAAATTGTAGCCCTTATTCCACTGTCTTGCAATACAATCTTAAAATCTTATTTTTTTTAAAAAAAAAATCTATCGAGCGGTTTAAAAATCATTCCTTGTTAAAAGTAGACCGAAATGTTTATTAAACCGCTAACAAGAGCGCCTCGATACATACTAACCAAATCCTTCTTTCTAGCAATCGGCCTGAGCTATCTCCATGATCTTTCACACACGTTTTTAAAAAGGTTGAAACTACTATAAGGTGAAATTGCATGTCAAAAACGAACATCAAGATTGTGCATTTTTAGTGTATTTCTAACCATTACTGTCAAACTCAGAAAACCGTGAAAACCTGAAAAAATTTTAGGAGTACTGATTGTGTACTGGCAAGAGCCATTATTTGACATTATGGCTCTTGGTACTGGCCAATAACAATAAAGTTCAGGACACGCGAGCAAACCTCAAAACCACAAACTAATTACCGTTGCTTTTTGCGGTTTAGTTATCTCGCGCCTTATCGGCTTATTTTTCGCAACACAATAACATTCCATATATATTTCTGGTGTTCACGGTTTTGTGAGTTTCACAGTAAATATTCATCCTAAAATATCTCAATAACGCTCCAACAGATTTCGTTTAAACTTCTCTAACATCAAGGTGGCCATTAGAAAAATAAGCTCCCGTGAACGATTTTAGGACACAGTTTCCAGTGCCGAAAAATACTGCTGCAAGTAAAATAGGTAATGGCGTCATTTCGTTGCTATGACAACTTCGATGTCATTGAAACCCTGATCATAACAAATTTTCATCTTTATCTTAAATACTTGGTGACACTTCCAAATTTTTGTTTATGGCAAACTTGTGAGGTATTGACCCTGAAAAACTGTATCGAGCCACCTTAATGTGAGTGCGTTGTAGCTATTAAATAATCAAATTAATCACAAGGTACTTTCCATTTCAATTTATTTAGCTTTAAATTTTTCTTGCAACTGTTATGCATGTCATTAGTGCCGCTGATTTTACCTTATTCAAATTCTGCTCGAAAATGCCTTATTCTGCCGGCAGAAAGCTCGCCTCAAAAATCGTAGCCTGAAATTCGTCCGATTGCTTCGAGTCGTTTTCTCCTTTCAACAACGTCGTTACTGAGGGAGTATTAACGACTCGAAGAAATCGGATGAAATTCCAGGCTACAAAAATCGCTTATTCTGTTCGAAAATTCTGCCGGCAGAATTTATCTAGGCTTAACCTCTGCTCGCCGGGTAAATAAAGCGAGACGTACTAGTTGCTAAGAGCCTGAGATGCCGTCGAGTGACCTTGCCCTGTAACGTAGGCCTTATATACGATAACACAAATAGCAGCATGCAGAAGCATGCTCATGATGTATTGAACACCTACATACCAAACTGAAAACACGGCGTGAATTCCCAAACGCGATCGAGAAAATACATGAGACGTGTGACTGGGTTTTGGAAAGAGATATTTTTCGATAGAATTTACGGAACGTTTCTTCTCTGGTTATGCAAAGGGCATAAGGAGCTAGGGCGTTGAAACGAGTGGGGTCGAGCGATCTAGCTGTGATGCAAGGGTCTGAGTACTACCAAAGATACAAAACAAGATGGTGACATTATACTGGATCGTCAGAGAGATTAACCAGCGGACGTCAGTCATTATCCCGTGGCATTCATTTGCTGCAAATGAATAGCGAAGGAACAAACTATTTTTTCTCACGTTCGTTTTCTGTTTTGTTTAATTTTTTCCGCCGCGAACAAATATCTGTATTGAATACATTTTCCACCTCCTTGACCTGTAAAAATCTTGACTTGGTAAGAAAATGGCACCACAACCCAGATGATAGCACTGACATTATTTTCAGACTATATTACCGGTTCTCCACTTCAGTTGAATATAAAGTTGTGTAATTCATCGTCTGCCATGATATTTATCTTTTGCTGCCCAGTTGAAGGCCAGATGATCTGTTTTCACTATTAAGAGCGTGTCTCCGTAAGAATCGACCAGTTATTTTGGATATAAAAAAATAATTTCCTTATATTCTGAGAACCTAAAGTCTTAACCTAATTAGTTACAAAAAGGTATTTTGTTTGACCGAAAATGCGAAATATTATTTTTTACGAATTTTTGAATTGTCGGCCGGTTGGCACCGGCGCTACAGCGCCTTTACAGACTTTGAAACTGCAAAAAATCGCCTACATTGCCGGCGGTACAGAAAACAAACACCTCGCTCAAGAAGCCCGACTTTCTTTTTATATACGGATGCACAACTCTAGATTTCCTACCCATATCACAGTTCCGAATTATTAATTAAAAATTTTGTGCTCTTTACGTTTTCGAACTTGACTACCGTTTGAATTTCCAGAAATTTGGAAGACCTGACAATTAACGATCACTTGCCTTAGTTGCCGATCTGCTCGTGAAAGTCCAACTTCACTTGATGGCTTGATGGATCTCACCTAAGCTCTTAATCACTTTAAGGTTATTTCTTAATCAACTGAAACTATATTGGCCGTTGATTTCCTTTTTATACTTGTTCTGTTGCCATGTTATCTGGTTTGTAAACTGGCCGTATTCGCGAGTGTGACTGGTTCGTGACACCGGACCTCGAGCCATGGTCTTTGCAAAAAATAGCTTTTCATTAAGATCGACTCTTCAAGACATGACAGTAAAATTTCTTGGGCAAATAAAACAAATTTCTTCGCAAATATGACACGATAAGACGCCAAGAAAGTGATTTAGCCCAGTTATCTATTTGAAATACTGTATACGTAGTTGGATGCGTGACTTTGTATTTCCTGCCCAGTCCTCCTGGACTGGACACGAAGCGGACAAGGGGTAGCAAATACTTCAACAAAGTTTTCTTTCTCGGATTTGGGAAAAGCTACTTGTAGAGATCTTTGAGGTGCGACACATTCAGTATGTACGTTGCGAAAATGACAGAAAGATATAACGAACCACTTAAAAGACAAACTGACACTCGTCAGGGCGGGTCTGTTCGTGTATGTGAGACATAATTGATCATAATTTGGGCCGCAATTGGCGTCCTTTAAGGACGTGTCAATATCTTCTTTATTTAGGAGCGAAGGAAAGCTAAAACATGATTATGTCAAAGAACAGCACTCAATTTTTCGAAACACAATTCTCACTTTGTCAGCTAGGCATTCTATTGCGCTACTTTGCGTTTTCGCCTGTTTTCGAGGAGAAGGATTGGTACAGGTGGTTATTGCGCGGCCTGCTATGGGAGAAGTCCCGAGTTCGATGCCTAAATGTGACCTCCAATCCCTTTTTGACTACTTTCCTTTCCGTGTATAGCTTTAAGCAGCTGTAAATACCCGTGAAACGGAGCATTAATGGGGGTTTTAAAAGGGTGGGGGTGGGGCTAAGGTTTGGTACGAAGAAGATCATAACTATTTCGAGGTACGGACAAAAAATAGCGAGCCTTTACTTTTTACCTTTCAGTTTAAAAAAAAACTAATCATGAAGTCATAGTAAATGTCATGGTATTCTTAAAGGGAACTTCCACTCTTACTACAGAATAAGTTTAAATAAAATTATGTTGATACACAAATTTGTTCGAAATTTGTCCTTAAAAAAAGTGTTTATATCAGGAAAAGTGAATTTTGAAATCGCTTATTTTCACTTTCAAATTTCGCGGGCGCCGCCATCTTGAATAATTGTGACGTGTTACGGTTGCTCTATTGTTCTGACACAAAGAGCTTTTGTTGAATAACAATAGGGCAACCGTAACACTTCACAATTATTCAAGATGGCGACGCCCGCAAAATTTGAAAACAAAAATAGGCGATTCTAAAAGTTATTTCTTTCGGATACAAACGCTTTCTTTAAAATAATTTTAGATTGACTTGACTGTAACAGTTATTTCCTGTGATTTGAAGCTATCTTTTTGTTGAAGTGGAGGTTCCCTTTAATGGTGATCAGGAGCCCATAATCTGTGCCGATTGAATTGAGTTGTCTAACAAACTGTAAATCCAATTTTACATAAAGAGAGGGTCGAGCGAATAAGCTTTGAGCGTTTTCCTTAAACCTTAAAAAGGAATTGTTCCATGACGTGTTTGATTTTTCCTGTTATTTATTAGCCTGCGTAGTTTTGGTGGGGCGCACAAATAAGAAAAGGCAGGCGAGGGCTGTGAAACTGCGAGGAGATTGGGGCGGGATCAATGCTCGTTCGCGCGCGGTTCGCGTGGCAAAACCGCCATGCTACGCAGGCTAGTTTATATTTGTATAGTAGTTCTGGATTTTTCCTTTATGTATGAATGTGCTCGGAAGGTTTTACAAACTATTAATTTTCCTGCATCCAGAGTTCTAGTATTCTTGAAAGTCAATTTAATATTACCATTAATATTAAATTGACTTTTTGACATTTTGCTTTCAGTAGGGTAGATGCGCGTGAATCAGGAAACAACGGGGATATTTGGCAATGTTACTTAATAAAATCAGTTTTTCTTAATCCAACCTTACTTAACTCTTTTTGGTGACAATGGAGCACATGATCTAAAACGTTGATCCCCAGCGTTTGGCGCTATTACTTAAGAAATGCATATTTCTTTTTTTTTTCCATATCTGTTACCTCATTCCACACGCCTCATTGTATGCCCTTGTCAATGATTCTTTTCTATCTCGTTGCTGTTCTAATTTAAGTAATGACGATCTAATTTCTTAGAGGCCAGTTCTGAAAACAGGTGTGGATTTAAGAGGCCAGGTCCTAAAAACGGTGTGAGACTGAAATGACCTTTTTTGGTCTGAAAAAGGGTTCCGGGTGGCACACCCCCAACAAGAATTCCCAGGAGTACCCCCAGGGATTACATGTAAGCATCTTGACTTGTTATTATAAAAACACACACACACACAAAAAAAAAACAATTAATAACTTAACAAGGATCAATTGAAACACGCGACTAATAATTGCTGGCAATAAAACCAGACACGTTTCTTAAGACACAAGAAATCAACTTTATGACCCTTTATTAAAATAATTGCAAAAAGATAAGATTAAATATTCTATTAAAATACTCAAAGAAGGCAGGCCATCTTTTTTAAACACAGCTTCGTGAATAGTGAAACCATTGCTGGTTTTCAGTGTCACGCCATTCAAACTAGATCAAAATAAAAATCAAAACCGTTCAATAGATAAAAGTCCAGAATCTGGGAAATGAAAGGAGGTACATATACAAAGACCCTCGCCAAGATTCAGGTCAGAGGAATATTTCGTATACGAGATAGCCGAAGAAATGTTTTACCCAAACTTATAGAGATTTATATGGAGACGCCATGCTGGTGCTCACCTGGATGAGCTCCAACATGGCGGACGGAAACCAACAGAAACATCTGTTAGCGAGTTTTGCTACAAAAGCGTTAATTTATTCTTCGAGAAATTCCTAAACATTAACGTAATACCTTTTATAATACATGAACTGTTTAGAGAGCAAAATTTCCTGAAATAAGTCATTTATTTAACCTAAATGACGGCGAGGGAATCCTGCATATGTAATGAAGGGAATCCACTTCTTGCGAGGGAATCCAAAGGGATTCCACCAACGGGGTTAATTTCCAACATGGTAGATTACTTACATGTAATCCCGGGGGGTACTCCTGGGAATTCTTGTTGGGGGTGTGCCACCCGGAACCCTTTTTCAGACCAAAAAAGGTCGTTTCAGTCTCACACCGTTTTTAGGACCTGGCCTCTTAAATCCACTCCTGTTTTCAGAACTGGCCTCTAAGAAATTAGATCGTCATTACTTAGATTAGAACAGCAACGAGATGGAAAAGAATCATTGACAAGGGCATACAATGAGGCGTGTGGAATGAGGCAACAGATATGGAAAAAAAAAAAAGAAATATGCATTACTGAAGCATAGTTAATAGAGGGAATGGTTATGAAACCCGACAAAGTTCTTTGTTGTATGTTTTTGTTCTCTTTTTTAGCCTTGACCCTGCACAAAACACAATAGTTGTTTACTCCGTACTGAGGAACTAACCAATAGAAACGTGCTGGTTACGTAATTCATGCATAACGTATGAACGCAGAACAAAAGATTGTGCAGGGTCGTGGACCTTCTAACATAAATCTTGGCATCTTTGTTTGCTCCTTTGATGTTTGCCGGGCTTCATAACCAGTCACCTCCATTAACTATGACTGAAGTAGTAGCGCCAAACGCTGGGGATCAACGTTTTAGATCACGCGCTCCATTGTCAAATCGAAAGAACAAAACTCCCTCCACTGACTTGCTTGCTCTTCTGCAGGCATAAATATACTAACCAGGAATCTTAAGACCCAGGCTCTTAGTGTTAAAGCTTACTGCTACCGGGTGGGAAAGCGACAAAAGCTACATGAGCCCCTCGAATATACATATATGCATAATTATGTGGAAAATAAAGAGGGCAAGAGATCACGTTTCTTGACCACGGCCCAGTTACGATAGCCCTTGCCCTTGTGAATCATTTTATAAGGTTGCACTCTTTTTTTAACAGCTTTATTAGGTTTCATTACCTATACATAGTTACGTAGAAACTTTTTAAAAGAGAATTAAAAAATGAGAATAAAGTAAATTAAAGGCAAAAAAGGTATTACTCCCAATGGGGCAAGCACGAACGGACTCATGCAAGGTACTACCCGATCGAATAGATAGTTAACAGAAAAAGAGATATAAATTACACAATCATGTCAGCATATATAAATATCAACAGGAAATATTAAGTGTTCGCTATGAGCGATGGCGTGCGCAGAATCTTACAAGGTGGCAAAGTGCACGGATGTTCCACGGCTGTTTGCAAAGGGCTTATTAGTGTCCGTATTAGTAATATAACTGTGTATAAAGATTTAGACACATGATACAAACAAACGTAAAAGCTTAAACAAATAACTTAGTGGGGATTTGAAAGCAAATTTCTCCATAGGCTTCATTCTATTTCTGTGCAATACAAGCTTTAGATTTATACGGTTTACCGTAGTGAAGCAGAATTTGTTGTTTTTCTGTTTATACTGTCACACGAGATCATTCGAATGCAATTTCTAGTAGAACTTTAAAAATAGCCAGAACCTTCTTGAGTCGCGGTTCTGTCACTAAAAAAAATATTTACCATCTTAGTGTATATTGAAAAATACAAAATCGCTAAATTGGACAACTGACATCTTTTATTTTACTAACAAGCTAAACTCCAGCGCACACAACAACCTTTCTATCGCCATTATGAAGTCGTCACTTTAGAAGTTAAAAAGCCTTTAATTAAGGTTTATAAAAGTTCACTATAAAAATTTGCATGCGCAAACAAAGTTTATAAAGCAATGACATATATTTTTTTTGTAGCCTTTTATTATCATTTGGTTTTGACAGGCAAGATAAAACGCGACCTTCAACCTGTAATGCTCGAGGGGTCATTTTGACACTAAATGAACATAAAAGGCGAAAAAACACATTAACTTGTAAGACTAACTATAAACTGTCAGCTAAATATTTTCTGTGTATCGCATAGAAATACACCAAATATTAAATCTGAGCATAGATTGCAGCGATCTAAAGATATTAAGCAATAAATCCGAACCTACCTCCAACTAGACGGCGCCATTTTTCTTGCCCTGACAGTCCAACTCCGCATCACAGCTGAACCAGAGAGCGACCCAGACAGCGCGCATGAGCGTTTCAACGCCCTAGCTCCTTACGCTCTTGTTATGCTAGATCAATATGATCAAGTTCACTCAATTTCTTCGTCAAGAATTAAAGTGTTAAGTCAATCTTATTAATTTACTTGTAGTTTTGAAGTAAAAACGCATGCCATTCATAAATATAGAGCGCAAACAAAAATTCAACAACAACATATTGTCGTAGTCAACAAAATAAATCAAATTATGAATCTATGAACGACCTGCAAAAGACTCTAGACCAAAGATAAAGACCAAGACTGTTTCAAATCATTAACAATTAGACTTGTCTGTCCCTACCAAGAGCCATAATGAAACAAAAGACTAAAAAGAGACGCTGCATAATGTCTTTGTTTTGATCTTAGGGAAACACACATTGATCGCGCAAAATTAAAATTGTTCGATCGTGCCGAATCACTGCGACGTGGAGAAAGACAGAACCAAGTATCATTGGTATACTACTCCGTTAAAAGCAGTCCGTAAATAAAAAGGGAAAGCAATCTCTGCTATTTTCCAAAATTATGCTCGAACACCGAAACAGTGCAAAAACATGGCATTCACAGGATCTAACTCGTACTGGTGCCTCTCTAAGTCCATTGTGAACAAGCTGGAAGAGCAAACGGTCGTGTTTATCGTTGCCGTGAATCACTAGAGATAAATACAAGAAAGAATGTTTTCGAATTCTATGACGTCTTCTTCGCCAGGGTATCAGTAAAAGGCGGGTCAGGGGTAGGGGTCTATCTTTTTAAAAATAATGCTGTTTTAGGGTTAGGGTTCGTAGTTACTAAAACAAGGAATGACCTACAATGACCTACAATGATCTACAATGATCTACAATGGTCTACAATGACCTACAATGAGCTACTATGACCGAACGTGTAATCCCTGTAATGAGATAAAATGAAGATTTTAGAAAAAGATAAAAAAAAAAAAAAAAGATCAGGGGACGTGTGTCGTAGTTACTAAAACAAGGACTAACCTACAATGACCTACCATGACCTACAATGATCTACAATGATCTACGATGAGCTACTACGAGCTACAATGAGCTACTACGAGCTAAAATGAGTTAAAATAAGCCCTACAATGAGCTACAAATTAAAATGACAGACAATGATATTTGTCTTGTGTCATGCTAGGACGTGACACTAGGCTTATAGTATTAAATTGCCAAGCACATTTTGAAAAGGCAAAACAAAAATTGTGCCTGATCTCAGGTAACTTGAGAAAGTTGAAAATAGATTATTGCAATCGCGCTTTTACCGGTATTAGCACTATTATACCCTGTATTGACGGAAGTCATGCAGGCACTCCCTTAGTATGGGCCGCTGAGCAGGATATGGATTTTACTACTTAGCGTTACAAACAGAGCATCCTGTCGGAACGAAAGCCATTTAAAGGGTCTTATGATGTCTTATACAGGCCAGGGTACTTGAAAACTGAATGAACAATTTTTCTTTTGAACAGGGTCAGAATTTGAAGGCCTCCTTTGTTCATCTCTACCCTTATGTCCCTTGAAGATCCCCGCCGGATCGACTGTTGGGGTGACTGTGTTTGTTCAATTTGTTTGAAAAAGAGACAAGACAAAATAAAACTAATGCGACAGGTTGCAAGGGATGGTTTGGACAAAAGTCACAGTATCATCATACATGTATTATTACACTGTAAATTTATCTCCAAGCGTAATAATTAGAGATGCTGTCATCGTTAAATGGGCTCATGCAGTAGACTAAACGCGTTACGTTTACGCACTCATGTCCCCTGGTCTTTTTTTTTTTTTGTCTTTTTCTAAAATCTTCATTTTAGCTCATTACAGGGATTACACGTTCGGTCATAGTAGCTCATTGTAGGTCATTGTAGATCATTGTAGATCATTGTAGGTCATTGTAGGTCATTCCTTGTTTTAGTAACTACGGGTTAGGGTTAGGGTTAGGGTTGACACTAACCCAAACCCTAACAGCATTATTAATTTTAAAAAAATATGTACCCCGATCCCGACCCCGACCCCACGTTTCACTAACACTCCCTTCACCTAAGTTAGTTTCGTCACGAAACTCATGGCCATGTGGATGTAATTGCTCTTAGTGATAAAAACAGCCGCCGCCAACTCGATAGCCACTTCATGTCCACATACTTTGGGCACGAAAAAAAAATCCAAAAACCAGCAGCCTCTAAAGTAACTCAAGGTTATGTGAAGTATAAGGAAGATTCCATCTAAGATTCCATTTGTGGAGTAGCCGTCGTTAATTCTCTGCCAGTGCAACGGCCGCTATAAAAGGACACTGTAAATCCGCGTACAAAATTCCGAGGGCAAACAATTTCAAAAATAGCGCTGAAAAACTCTTTTGAAATCACCATAGAACGATTCTTTATTATATAAACACTAATGAAATACCAGGTGAACTTTCGTGCGAAAACATGATATCTTCATACGTGAAAATAACATGTTATTCTCACATGTGAAAATATCACCGTTGCTATGGCTACATAATAGATCGCGCCGTTCGCAGGAAAAAACTGTTTCATTGAAATGGTTTGGTATTTCAGTGGTGTTTATAAAATAAATAGAACATTACATGGCCGCTTGGAGATACGAAATTTGTCTTCTCGTGTTGAAAATATTTCACTCGTTCGCTGTGCTCACTCTTGAAATATTTTTCAACACTCGAAGAGAAATTTCGTATCTCCGCGCCCCCATGTAATATCCTCTATTTATACAAAACCTCCCTAACTATCAAACGATGGCTGAGATTTAAAAAGATAAAAAACAACCTTCCAAAATCCCCGACAGAACTTGAAAAAGTCGTGTTGGCGTTTTCAAGTTTGTTTTCATTGCCTCGCGCATGCGCCAGGGGTGACGCGAGGTAGTTACAAAATGTTTACTTCCTCATTTTTCTTGACCTTGATGCCTATGTATTTAAAGCCATGTGGAAATGAGCCGTTTTATTTGCACGAGAATGAAAATTATTATAATTATGTTAATTGCTTTGCCCTTAGCCTCGCTTTGAAACGGAAGCTGTGAGCATATTGTAAGTGGCCTATTTGATACTGGTTGCGGCAAAGTGGAACGGATTCAATTAAGCAATAGACCACACTTTCTATGGGTTTACCGGCGTGATAACCCACGCGGGATGTTGGGAGAACACGAGAAAAGCTTGTAATTACAAGCTTTTCGAGTGGTCTATTGCTTAATTATAAAATAACTTTTAGTAGAACGGAGCCTTTTAGGTAAAAAATGTGGTTTTAGTACCGTGATCAAGCCATGTCTTCTCTCTAAAGTCACCATAAGCCAATCATGATTCACGATTTAAAAGCGCCGAACCTTCTCAAAACTCAGTTCAGTCAAACGACAAACAGCAGCACTTCAAAACACGAGTTTTTGCTCTCATTACATGATAACTTATGAAAGCTGTTTTTCAGGAAAAGTTAACACATATTCATGGGAAGGTACCATGAAGTTTGTTTACTACAGAAGTAGAAAATTGAACATCACGCTGTACGCAGCTGTATTTAGTTGAGCCGATCCGTAAACATTTCGTGCTTACAGACGAAACTGGCAGCTTTTGTAATTGAGGACGTTATTCACTTTTTACGAGCTGCTGTGGTTTAAGATCTGTTTTCGGGACTTTATCATGATCAAGAAATGTACGTTGCGGTAATGACGTTGCTGCATTTGCGAAGTTGTCGCATGTAACGTATGTATGTACAACGACCGATGGAAATATGTCAGTGGTAGCTCTAAATTTGGAGAAAGGTTTCTTTGCCGTAGCCACATATTAGCGTTAATATTTGTCGATTTGTGAAGTCAGGTGGTTTGAAGTAGGTTATGGCGTCGATATTACCGAATAATTTGTGCAAATGTTGGAAAAAAAACCAGCGCGAAACTCTGACATCTTTCATCATCGTTTACAGCTTGTTTACAATCTGCAGCGGCCGATTTTGTACGATAACTTGATCAGATATCTCTTTTCGGAACAATTTCTTTCATTCAGGAATTTAATTTTGACATAAAATAAATCAAGAATACTAAAACTATCCGTTTTGTTGCTGGTTGGCACATGGTTAAGCTTTCCTAAAGACTTTCTACACCAGAAATTCACACAGTTGTTGTCTTTCTCATGCGATTTGGCATCGTCGTGAAATGTAAACTGCTTTCCAGCCAATAGCCCGTTTTGTTTATGGCTCGTGTTCCGGATGCCTTTTTCTATGGGTTTACCAGTATAATAAACCATAGGTTTTTGACCAATCAGATCGCGCGTACTATCTCAGTTATTTTATAAATTCAAATAATCGATTCATTAATGGAATATATGAGGGTAAACCTGACCAGGCGTGACTTTAAACCTTTGGATCACGTTTGTAACGGCAAAGATCGATGACCAACCCTATCTTTAAGGTTAATTTAACTTCAATTTTCATACAATTAAGATAGCTTCTGTATGAATTTCAGTCATCATACAGGGAGACATAGATCTGCAATTTTTCGCAGCAGTATGGCTTGGGTTGAGAACAGGAACAAGAGAAAGAAGATAAAAAGAATGCCAAAAAATAGTATATTAACCTATTTTTGGCTTTTGTCACTGTCCACAACTTTTACTTTGTGGCTTTTCTACACGCGTTGGAATCATGTGTGGGACCTAAGGTGAGCAAAACTTTACACATTTTTAAATTTTTAATTTCCACTTCTTTTCGCCTCATGATTGACAAGCGGCTTATACAGTTATTGACCAAAACATTATTTGCAGTGGCGGATCCAGGGGAGGGGCCCGGGGGAGACCGGGTCCCCCTTCCCCCCCCCCCCCTTATCTGAAGGTCTGGATCCGCCACTGATTTGCATGATTTTACTCAATCGTCCTTCTGTGGTAGAGAGTAGAAATGCATCAACGAAGGCAGGTCGTTTTTTTTTTTTCACAGTAATTGTGACGAGAGAAATTGTAAAAAGCGGCAACTGAGCGAAAGGTGTCAGCCTGTGTGTACCTCATAACTAACTTAAATATTATCAGAAACTCATAAGGGGTTGAAAGGTGTAACTCTCATATGTTTGCTTTGTCCGATGCTCGTGATTATTCATTTTCGAAAGTACCATATTTGGAACGAGAAGAAGAGATAACTGACCAATCAAACTTCGTAAACACCGTGACGTAATTTTCCTTCGTTCCCGCGCCCGACTTAAAATATGGCCGACAAACGGTGGAAAAACTCCCGAAAGCCGA